>JACVVK020000366.1:60000-80000 GCA_018292915.2 Batillaria attramentaria
TGATGATGTGTGTTGCTGTTTGAGAAGACCAAGGGTCAAATTCAAGTAAACACGCCAATTTCTTTTGCAGATAATGCGCTGACGCAAACACAGGAAAAAGAAAGAAATTCTCTCTCTCGAAATTGCGTGGACTTTTTCTTTTTTTCTTTTTTTTTTTCTTTTTTTTTTTTTTTTTGGGGGGGGGGGGGGGGGCGTAAGGAAGAGGGTCCATAAAGAATAGTTTTAGAAGGCTTGAAATTTATTTTCTTTTCGGTTGTTATTGTTGTTGTGCATTATCTTGTTGTTTAGTTGGATGGTTGGTTGGATAGTTGTTTGGGGTTGTTTTTTTGTTGTTGTTGTTGTTTTGGTTAGGTTTGGTTTGGTTTGGTTGTTTTGTTGTTATTGTGCTTTATTGTTTGTCCGTTCTGTTGTCGTTGTTCTTGTTTTCGTTGTTGTTTTGTTTGTTTTTAGGTTTGTTTGCTTGTTTCTTGTTGTTGTTGCTTTCTTTTGTTTTGTTATGTTTGTTTGTTTTTTGTTTTTGGTTTTGTTTTTGGTTTTTGGTTTTTTTGGGGGGAAAGGGGTATCTTTTTTGTCTTTGTTTTTTCCCCTTCTTTCATCATTTTCCCCTGTTTGTTTCCCTGGATTTTGTTCGCGATTAATTTATGCGCACAGGCAAAAATTCCGTACGATCTGGTCATCCGTTGCCTGGACCCGAGCGGTGGTTTTGTTGTTTTATTTTTCACTCTCCCCGCGCGTCGAATCAATACGGACCCTATCAGCGGTGACGAACACCACACTTTGTGGTGACGTCACAACCAGAAAGGGAGACAAGGCCTCTGTGTAAAAGAAGATGTCGTATGTAACGACAGATTACCCTTCAGTGAAAGTAGTGAGCATTGAAATTCTGTTGAATTATGTATACCATTCACGTGTTTAAATAATAATAATAGTAGCGTTCCATAAGCGAAAACTTCTCAAAATTCCGAAGCGTAAAATGAAAACTGCCGGAGAGCGCTCGTTCAGCTTCTTGGCTCCGACTGTCTGGAACTCTTTGCCAGTCGAACTCCGCCTTCAGCCCTCACTGCTCCTGTTTAAATCCCATCTGAAGACCTTTCTCTTCCGTCAAGCCTTTGATACTTAACTTCTGTCGAGTCTGTCTGTGTGTACCATGAGCCGTTTGATGTCGCTGCATCTGCCAAACTGGATGTTAGAGTGGGTGCAAATAGACAGTGTGTGTGTGTGTGTGTGTGTGTGTGTGTGTGTGTGTGTGTGTGTGTGTGTGTGTGTGTGTGTGTGTGTGTGTGTGTGTGTGTGTGTGTGTGTGTGCTTTCAGCGCAGCGAGTTCTTGGCACTTTTTTTCACAGTTATCGCTCGAGTTTTAACTCGTGGCGCTTGAAAAGGTTATTGTAACAAGATTCGTTATAAGAAATAAGAACGTCCCACTTTCATAGTGATCACGGAATTTCGTTAACGATCAGACAGCAACTGAGCTGAAGATAAATTAATCTACTGTGTTATGCCACAATAGACAAGTGAGGTACGAAAACCCGCATGCAAGCGTCAGCCTACGCGAAAAATGACCCCCCTCCCCCACCCCCACCCCCGGTTAATCTCTGCCCAGGCAAAAAAAAAAAAAAAAAAAGCTCGGGAGACATTCTTGTGTGCAAGACCTTTTTTAAGTAACTTTAAGTAAGGTATAGACAGCTATCAGTTGTGGGTGTGTCCCCAAGTGGAATGACGTCACATGACCTATACCAGCCAATGCAGTCACTTGTCGCGTGACTGTTCTCACGCGATTTTCCCATTAAATATTCCACGTGAGCAGGCTGTCAGGTCTTTGAAAGGTGCCAATTTCAGCACGCCTCACTTGTCAATTTCGGGTTTAATTAGTGCTGACACTCGACGTGAGTGACTGCATTAGTGTTGAGTCTTTTCATGGGGAGGGGGGGGGGGGCGGTGCTGGTGGTGGTGGTGGTGGTGGTGGCTGCTAAACTTCTCGTTGATGTTGCTGTGTTTGTTGTTTTTGAAGGTGCCAGTTTCAACACATGACATGTCAGTTCTGGGAGTAATTAATACGGAAATTTAAGAATGGCCTTGGGGAGTGACTACTTGTTGCTGTGGTTGTTGTTGGTGGTGGTGATGGTGGTTGTGGTGGCTGTTGTTGTCATTGTTGTCGTTGTTATTGTTTGACGAATCTCTGTGTGTGTGTGTGTGTGTGTGCGTGCGTGTGTGTGTATGTGTGTGTGTGTGTGTGGGGGGGGGGGTATTGTTTGTTTGTTCGTTTGTTTGTGTTTTAGTATGTGGGGGGGGGGAGGGGGTATTGTTTGTTTGTTTGTTTGTGTTTTAGTGTGTGTGTGTGTGTGTGTGTGTGTGTGTGTGTGTGTGTGTGTGTGTGTGTGTGTGTGTGTGTGTGTGTTGGGGGGGAGCAGGAGGTGGGGGGTGGGGCTTTGAGATGTATTCACCATTAGCGCGAGATGTGCAACAAAGCAGATTGCGTAAGCTTTTTGCACCAGATAACCAGAAGGCTGGGAGAGAAAGAGAAATAATCAAAAAGCTCTCTTGTGTCAGTTTCTCAGTACAGCGTGAGACATGCGGCTAAATCAGTCCAACTGACTTGTCCGTTCGAACTCATTTTAAGCTTCGAAGGCAACATTCTCTCACGATCTGACACAGCACACAAACAGAAAATAGAAAGGAAAGATTACATGCACGGCATTCTGATGACGGTCTTGCGTGAAACTAGTCATGGTCTCCCCTGTGTCTTCCCCGAACACTCATGGGTTAGCCCGAACTAGCGTGAAACATGCACTATGTGTCCCTGTTTCTAATCTTAACAGGAAATCTCTGACAGATCATTTACATCAGAGATTATTATTATTATTATTACAGATTTCTATTATACCAGATTATTATCTCAGATTAGATTTACCACCACTAGATATTGAGTCAAACCGCAAAGTTAGTCACCCTCTCTGAGCCGAATTCTATAGAGAGACCAGAGAAAGAAGAAGATGTTTTTACCAGTCGCTAGATGTTTCTTGCCACGGAGACTGCTTGGTCTTGTGTGACACCCGAGAAACTAAGAACACAGCTGTCGGCATGCCCTCTGTCACAACTTCTTTGCTATTCGCTGGTCGAGTTTGTTCGCTGGATACTCCATGTTATTTTCATCCCTTCTCCATATTTTTTTTTTTTTTTTTTGGTTGTTGCCCATGACGTCATTCTGCTATGAGTTCAACAAATGCGTCATGATTCATGGCGTTTGTGTATTATGTTTCGCGTCACCGGTTCTGTAAATGTTTCTTAGAGCATTACTCCTCCTTCTCAACTCTGAACTTTTATGTTTGGCCTAGAGGCCCAGTGGATGTCTGTAGCGTGTAACGTATGACCATAGCACTGACTACAACCTCGGACATCAGTATTTCTCGGTAATAAAGTCACGTCCAAATGTTCAGCAATTCTGTCATTGTTTCACACGAGTTCTGCACTGAGTGGATTAGTAACTTATTAGCGCTCAGTTGGTCTAGTTGGCCCATTCGGGGGTGCAAATGTATACCAGTCATGCGCAGGAGGAGCAAATGAACTCCAGTCGTCCACTAACGGGGGCGACTGTATCCCCGCAACGCTGGAGGGGGCGCAAATATACTCCGGGATCTGGCGAGGTGAAGTCACGTGGTCGCTGACTTCGTTCTACGAACGTTCTACGTTTTACTTTATGCGAAATATCGACGGAATTGACTGGTATACATTTACACCCCTTAATGGGCGAACTATACCAGCTGAGCATTATTAGCGAGGTAAACACTTTACTACTGGTCAGTTGATAGGTTTGAAACGGGGGAGAGGAGGAGGGGGAAGGGGGGTGGGGTGGGCGTAGCAGTTTCAGCGGCATACAGAAACCTCAGCTTTTTTTCCGCACTATTACTTCTGCTGAAATCTCACTACTTTCCCACCCATACTCACAATACTGCCATAATTAATACCAGCGGCCGTATTAGCGCGGTCCCTGATATCAGACGAAATGTGAGCGGCAGGTGGTATGCATTCTAGCCAATGAATAGCCTTTTGCGACTTCAACACACACACACACACACACACACACACACACACACACACACACACACACACACACACACTCAACTATTTCAACCCAGAAGAACCATTCCTGTGTTCTATTCGCGGGCCCGGTATGTTCAAAGTGTCTCGTGTAGCTGAGCCCAGCCGTAGCCTAAGTAGGTTCAGCTTAATTGCTAGAGTGTCGGAAGCGTCAGTTTTTAATGAGGCAGTCCCCGTGCGCTCTTCAAGCTGCAAAAATAAACTTTGCCTTCGCCTGTGATCAGTGAGATTCCGGTGGAAGTAAAGTTTACATTAGAGCAGAGCAGCATCGTCGATGTAAGGATTGCAACGTCGGTCTGAGAATAAAACGCGATTATCTAGCCGGCAGCGCATTAGGGGGATCTACGACACCATGTTTACACGCAGTCCTGCCACCTCGACACGTTTACAGATAAAGTTCAGTGGGGCATCGGGAGTAGTTACAACCAGCGGCCTTTTATTTATTTGTTTATTTATTTTACTCTACTTCGATTGCAAAGTTTTGCCGCTCGCGGGATTTTTCCTACCCAGGTCGGCTCCTACCCAGAGCGGGTGTGCTATGGGCCCAGTGGGGAGGCTGTTGCCACGCAGCCGAGATTCACCCACTTCACGGGTGCGACTTTGGGGGTGCTTCCCTTGGCATGACACGCCTTATGATGTGGATGATTACACGGCCCGCTCCGCAGGTGCCGTATTTCCCGGGCCTGGTGAACACCGGGGTATTTATGACCGGAAGCGTGGAATGTGGCCCTGTCCCGCAGTCCCAAACCACACGGACTTCCATCCTACCATCATCCTCATCTCCATCATCATGCATAATAAAAAAAATTGCCAAAGCTTCCGAGCCCTCCGTGGATTCAACCATGACCTGGGAGGCACACCACTGGAGCTGGCAAAAAGTTGGGGCAGAAAAACAAACAAAGAAAGAAACAAACAAACAAAAAAGATTTACCGCTCGTTCTTTGGTAAAGTTACATCTTTGACATTTCAGCATGCATCCGTCTTTTGATTGCAGCAGCACTGTAAGCCATTTCCATGTTGATTAAATAAACGGCTCCTTTTTGTCACTAACACCGACTGGGTGGGTGGGGTGGGTGTTTGGGGGTTTAACGGCCTTTTCCACCACATACGGGTGATATCAAAGACGGGGCAACAATGAAAAAGCCAGCACAAATAGTTGGCCCCAGCCGGGATTCGAACTCACGACCCGAGCATTAGAACTAACATCGACCGACCGATAGCCAAAGAGTGTTTCTGGTGTTACTCACATTTTAGATTTGCCCGGAAACACTTATAATAATAATAATAATAATAATAATAATGTATATTGTATAGGCGCTTTACCCAAT
This sequence comes from Batillaria attramentaria, assembly GCA_018292915.2. Classification (NCBI taxonomy): domain Eukaryota; kingdom Metazoa; phylum Mollusca; class Gastropoda; family Batillariidae; genus Batillaria; species Batillaria attramentaria. The sequence continues at coordinate 65,424 of JACVVK020000366.1, forward strand.
TTCATGAATCGGCTCAAAGCGCCGGAACTGAACCCATCACGCAGGCTCACGTGAATCACACGCATTCTCTCACACACTGGACATAAACACATTACACTCACGTGGTGCGAAGGGTCAGCTCAGCTATTTAAACTTCGGAATTTAGAATTGTATTTAGTTTTCAGATTTGGTGGGCTGAACAGAGGGTGAGGAAGCCGGAGTACCAGGAGAGAACCTCCGACGATCGACCTGAATGAACGGTGCCACATACGAGAGGTTGTGTGTCAGTGTGAGAGAAAGAGGTCATGTATCAAACTGGAACACGCCCTACAACGTTACTACAGAATAAAGACGGGTGCCGGGGTGCTCATATCGTAGAGAGGATATTGCTACCATTTATATGCTTACAGATACTTCTAAGCTGTTTTGGTGGTATCTATCTTCACACCACTCAGCCACATGGACAGTGACAGCGTCTGTAATGCTGGCACTGAGCCAACAGAAGCGTACTCGATGACGAGGCGACCACACTGAGCGCTCCAGTAGTGTAACAACAGTCGTAGAATTTGAATGCTCGGCCGTGACCGACCGCTCGCGCAAAATTTAAACAACGAGCTAAACCCTACACACGCTCACCTGAATCACATGCATTCTCTCACACACTGGACATGAACACATTACATTTACGTGGTGCGAAGGGTCAGCTAAGCAATTTAAGTTTCAGAATTTAGAATTGCATTTTCGATTGGGGGGAGCGGGGGGGGGGGGGGGATATTTCCAAAGCAGAGGCGTACCCTCAGAGAACCCCCGACGATCGGCCCGAATGAACGATGTCACAAACGAGAAGGAAAACTTCTTCGCACCGAGTGGGACTCGAACCTGACCTCTCGCACTGGTGGCGAAGGCTCTTAATCACTAGACCACCGACTGCCCAATCACTCGGCTTGTGACTAGCTAACCAGATTGACTAACCAGCCTTCAATCTGATGGCGATGTCTGCAAATACGTAACGACTGTCAGTGATACGCAAACACACAATAATTGTGTCCATTGAAACTGACGGGGGATGCAGGACAAGGGGCTCTAATGCCACACAGCCTTTCCATTACTGATGAATGGATGCGCGCCAGTTCCAGCGGCAGCACTGGATCAATGGCCGTAGAAAACCTGTCGCTCAACCAAGAACGCGGAGCAGTGAACGGCAAAGCAAACAAACATTTGAACAAAAGTCGTGATCATTTCTGTAATTCGTTTCAAGGGGTTTTCTGCGATATGACTGTCCTTTCAGAGTTCCTGCATGTAACATAGTAACGTCCTATCAGTTATGTCTGGTCTGTAGGTCAATAATCGGTTGTGTCACCTATAAGGAAGTTTATCATGCCGCTTGGTTACGACTTCAGAGGGTGAGTGTTTGGGAGTTTATCGTCCTCTTTCACAGGGAAACGAGAAAAAGGCCAGTAATATTTGGCCCCAACCGGGATTCGAACTCACGATCCATTGAAAGTCCAGCGCTCTACCATTCGGCTATCCCGACTCCCCTACGAGTTAAGAAGTCTGTGTGTATGTTTGTGGTCTCGTCTAAACACATGGCGTGTAACAGACCTCTCTCTCTCTCTCTCTCTCTGAGTCACACACACACACACACACACACACACACACACACACACACACACACACACACACACAAGAAATCTGACCAGAGATTTACGGCGACATTTTGGGCATGCCCACGTGACCAACACATACGTTCACAATGAGACCACACTGGAAAACTAAGGTACACCAAACGATGGCTTTTGGATTGACCAGTTAGCAACTATACGCACGAACTCATTGCTAAAGTCTCTCTCTTCCCCAAATCAGTAGTAGTAGTCGCCACTACTGAAAATCACATTCACATTCTAAAAGCAAAACTCAGGATTGCGCATCGGTAATACGTTTGGGCAAACCACATTACATCTAACCAGATCAAGTGCAGGGCTTACCTTACGTCCAAGTTGTTGCAGATGCTCAGTGTACAACTCCCGAAGCTCGTGTGTCACCCACCTGCCTCCCATGTGAGCTGCAAGCTGAATGGAGAATAGTTTCTTTACTCCACTCGGGCAGCCATCACGAGAGCTTGCGTCCGTCGAAGTTTGCGTGCCTCGCGCTCAAGCTCCTAAGCTTCGATCTATACCGCCACACGCCGGCTGTAGCTTCGACCATTTTTCTCTTTTGTGCCTAGTCGCTGCCTAGAGGCTGGAGTGTCATGGAATTGTACGACTGCGTAGGGTACTAGCGGAGGTGTATATTTGTCTGGAAGAAGGGGCTAAGTCTCATGGATTTGCTAGACGCATAAGCCCTATTTTGGGGTGACGGTAGACTCTCTTTGTTTCTAGTCTGTGGGCTGGTACTGTCTCTCTCTTTGCCAGATATTTTGCTTGTCGGAAGCCTAGTGTAAACTGAGGTCCAACCTGGCAGATAGTGAAAGACTGTGTGTGTGTGTGTGTGTGTGTGTGTGTGTGTGTGTGTGTGTGTGTGTGTGTGTGTGCCAGTGAGTATAGTGTGTGTCAGCGTGTGTGTGTAAATAATAATAATAATAATGGGTATTTCAGGGACGCCCTCCCTCCCGCAGGAGCTCAGGGCGCCTTACAGTCAACACGCACTCACTCACACAGAAACGGAAACACACGCAACATTGTGTGTGTGTGTGTGTGTGTGTGTGTGTGTGTGTGTGTGTGTGTGTGTGTGTATGTGTGTGTGTGTGTGTGTGTGTGTGTGTGTGTGTGTGTGTGTGTGTGTGTGTGTGTGTGTGTGTGTGTGTGTGTGTTGTTCAAATTTATTTTTGTGCCCGTTATTGTTTTCACGTTACAGAAACATTTCATGAATAATGTGACATCATAGTGATTGTTCTTTAAGTGGAACGGAACAGACAGACAGACGGGCACAATCATTCGGCCATGCATGCATGCGTAATCAGTGAAACACACACACACACACACACACACACACACACACACACACACACACACACACACACACACACACACACACACACAGCGCCCCTGGCTTAGAAGCCTCGAGCAACTAAAAGCACAAACACGAGACGTGCAATTAGCCACATCGCCTAATCCCACCGCGAAAGCTGACTAACCATCCCACGGCAACCATCCAGGCAAAGAAACCAGGACGTGTTGTTATGGCGACATGTAAACACTGGCTAGCTCAAACCGCCACAGTGCTTCAGTCTTCGAGTACCTGCAACTCGGGCGTCAATCTAAACGGCGAATTTTTTTCCTGGTGCTAACTCGATTCGAAGGTTTCGAAGTTGCCCGGTGTAGGATCCGGTCCGGTCCCCCCTCTGAAGCAGTCCCCCGGGGGACCAATTCGTGGCAAAAACTGCTCTATAATGGTCCCCCCTTAGACATCCAGCCTCGTTTTCGACTGGTCCCCCTGGGCGATTTTGGTCCCCCCTCGCATCCAAAATAGGCCCCCTCTCGAACTGGTCCCCCTCTTTTCTAACCAATGTAGAGCTATGTCAGTATTTATTTTTAACTTTATTGTTATAGTGTGTGTCAACTCAGTAGAAAACGTGACTCTGGATCTCTCTCTCTCTCTCTCTCTCTCTCTCTCTCTCTCTCTCTCGCCCCCCACACTTTCTCTCCTCCCCCCATCTCTCAAACACACACACACACACACACATTATGCACGCACGCACGCACGCGTGCACACTCACTCACGCACGCACGCACGCAAACACACACGCGCACACACACACACACACACACACACACACACACACCTCTTTCGTTATATGTATAATTATTTTCATTTTTGTACAGAGATGTTATTCAAGATGATCTTGAACTGGGTCAAGGTTACAGTGTCAAATCTAAACTTTTAAAAGTGATTTAACTTCGTAGATTTGCCGTTCTATGTAGCCTATACTTTTGTTTTTTTATTTTCTCTTTTTTTTGTGGGATGAGAAAACGGTCGCCACTAAAAAACAAAAGTATAGGCTACATAGAACGGCAAATCTACGAAGTTAAATCACTTTTAAAAGTTTAGATTTGTTTTCTCTTTTCTTTTCTTTTTTTTTGTGGGATGAGAAAACGGTCGCCACGCTTCTTGACACGTCACGTGACTCGTGTCAAACATGCCTATAATTATAAGTACACGACAATTCATTCCGTACTTGGGCCACCGAGGTTGAGATATTTGCTGCAGCCACCCTCTTGGACACGCCCGTGTATGTGTTCACAAGAGAGGCTCCAGGCCGACAACCTAGGTGGCTGAAATACGGGCCAGTTTGGCAATCGGCCCCATTGAAAACAGACAGAGTAATTTATATAATGAATCTTGGACATCACTTTGCTCCTGTTTTTTGTGTCACTCCTTAGACCAGCCTGAGAACTGTTAGTCTTCTGCTGTTTTTGTTGTTTCAAGGGTCATGATTTGAGACACTGGTACTCAGTCTTGACTGTCTACTTGAAGTACGCTGAAAGCCAAAGGTGGCAACTAGTTTTCATGTCATGGACACTTACTTAATTTTGAAGAAATATTTTTTCTATGGCGTTGTATAGAAAATATTAGATACTTGGTCTTTGATGTTATTCTCTAAATGCTATTTCCAGTTTAAAAAAAATGACAGGAAATGTGGACAGCAAAAAAGAACCAATGCAAAAAAAACAACTGAAAGAAACAAGAACACAACCAAACAAATATATCTCACACACACAAAAATAACAACAAGCACATAAATCGGAAAAAAAAAGAAAAAAAATGTTCCTATGGCCCTGTGCTTTTGGGGACAATAAAGTTTTGTAACAATAAAGTTAAAAATAAATACTGACATAGCTCTACATTGGTTAGAAAAGAGGGGGACCAGTTCGAGAGGGGGCCTATTTTGGATGCGAGGGGGGACCAAAATCGCCCAGGGGGACCAGTCGAAAACGAGGCTGGATGTCTAAGGGGGGGACCATTATAGAGCAGTTTTTGCCACGAATTGGTCCCCCGGGGGACTACTTCAGAGGGGGGACCGGACCGGATGCTACACCGGGATCATGAAAGACATAATATTTAAATGTGATCATGGACATGTCTGTACAGTGTAGTAACGTTTAAGTGAAAGTTGCTTTATGGTAATTATGGTTCAGTTTTACCGCGCTGCTATCGAGAGTGACCTGGCATTTTCGATGACGTTCATTCGGGACGATCGTCGGGGGTCCCCTCCGGGTACTCCGGTTTCCTCCCCCCTCTGCACTGGAAATGTTCAGCCCACCAAATTTGAAAAATATATGCAATTCTAAATTCCGAAATTTAAATAGCTGAGCTGACCCTTCACACCAAGTGATTGTAATGTGTTTATGTCCAGTGTGTGAGAGAATGCGTGTGATTCAGCGTCAGCGTGCGTGTTGGGTTCAGTTCGCGGCGCTTTGAGCCGATTCGTGAAATTGGGTAAAGCGCCTATACAATACTCATTATTATTATTATTATTATTATTATTATTACGGTGTAGTACGGTGGAACCACTGCTAAATGCCGTAAGAGACTGAATGAAGTTGCCAAAACAGCATCCAGGGTCACTGGAACAGAACTTCCCTCACTCGAGATACTGTACCACAGCCGTACCGTTAAAAAAGCAGCTTCCAGGTCCGTCCCACCTCGCCCGCAGCCTGTTCTAAGCTCTGCCTTCACGAGCACGGCATGGAGCGATAAAGACCAGTAGCGCATACAGCAAGGTTCAATTCAGGGAAAGCTTTTACCCCACGACCGTAAAGTGTGTCCCATCACCCTCACCCGTTCCACCTGATATGATGAGGATGTTACACTACAACATGGGTTAAACTGGACTCGGATTGGACCAGGTGTAGCAGTCCAGATTATACCCCGCCTGAAGTATACCCCCGTATAAACTGGCCTAGCCCAGACTATACCCCCGTATAAACTGGCCTAGCCCAGACTATTCCCCGGTATAAACTGGCCTAGCCCGGACTATCCCCCCGTATAAACTGGCCTAGCCCGGACTACCCCCCCCCCCCCCGGTATAAACTGGCCTAGCCCGGACTACCCCCCCCCCCCCCCCCCGGTATAAACTGGTCTAGCCCGGACTATCCCCCAGTATAAATTGGCCGAGCCCAGACTATACCCCGGGGTGTACTCTCAATCCGGCCTGGGCTGATCTATACCCAGGGGGTTGAACCGGCCTAGGCAACCCGAGGGTATAAGGTAGTCAGGGGTATACTCCGGCCTGTTACAGTCCAGATTATACCCCGCCTGAAGTATACCCACGTTTACACCACTGTGGCGTCGCTAACTGCAGACTGTCGTTAACTGCAGACAGATCGCAGAAACTGATGATAACTGGGATACATCACTAATTTGGTAATTAAGGCACAATAATAATGTTAACACGCCTCCACCTAAGGATATGTTGATCAATAAAAAAAGCAAACATAACGTAGTTTAATAATTTGCGTTCCGTGATAATTTAATGAGAACTCCCGAACAATGCGGTGCTGACCTTGACCTCGAGTGCGCGCGAGGTACAGGCGCGTGATTTGCAAGAATGGCGTGAACATTTGCGAATCATGTGCTCTTCTTTTGTGCAGCGTTGCACTCACGAGTCACTTTGAGCACTGCCGCTGTGTCGGATGGAAACAAGGAGGTAAAGTGAGTTTTTTACCTGGTAAAATGATGACATTTTGTAAGTGGAAGTCATAATATTAAATGAAATTAGGCATACAGTCCCCCGTGACCGATTTCAGTTATTTTTATTACCATACTTTCCATTTAAAAAAATCACGTTCTTAATACATTCTCATGGATTTTTATTCAATCATCTAAAGTCGAAATTGTAGGCGTACTAATATTATGACTCCCACTTACAAAATGTCATCATTTTACCATAAGCACTCACTTTTTCCGCCTTGCTTCCATCCGACACAGCAGTGCTCAAAGTGACTGAGTACAACGCTGCACAAAAGATGCACATGATACGCAAACGTGCACGCAATTCTTGCAAATCACGCGCCTGTACCTGGAATGTGTAAAACGAGATGAGGAGTGCGGGGAGTGCTCCTTATTTCCCACATGCGCCTACAACTTTCTGCAGTTAACGACAGTCTGCAGTTAGCGACGCCACACACACACCACTCGCCAGTGCAAACTTTCAGTGAGTTAACTATGAAATGCTTTACGTCCGAAAATACATCTAGTAATGAAACAGTGAGCGAAAGTGTGAGTTATGACTTTCCATAACCCACTCAGTGGTTTACGAGTTCACAAAAACACACTCCAGTTACGTCATCAATCAGAAAGTGCGTCATTTCAGGCATTTAGAAACTCAAACGTCACGACCGGTGCACAGTTATGTTGCTCACTTTTGGGGGTGAATTTTTATTTTCCTTTGATCACACAAAAAAAAAAATTAAAAAAAATGATCGTACAGAAAATTCTCCGCGAAGTATTTGCGAGTGTACTTTTGAATGTCAGTACATGAGCACATGCTTTGAATGATACTCTTCTTAACATCAAGCAATTTCAACTGCCCTACGCATCATTTCCTCACAAGTCAGTGCGCAGAATTTTGAGGGGGTACAAACGTCACTAGTCACCCTACCAGAAAAATAAAATGTCGCAGAAAATGTATGCGACTAGAGCAGCAGAGGTCAGAGTCTGAATTCTTGTGGTTAAACAGCTTACATGATTAGTTCTCTTTGTTTACGGCGAAAGACTAACCCCTCGATGGTTCGATTGTTTACGTAGCTACCTCGTCGGAGGCTCGGTAGCTGCACAAACAATCGAACCATCTCGGGGTTAGGTTAGTCTTTCGCCGTAAACCACTCGACCTGATCCTGTAAGCTCTATTTACACTACACATTTTCCGCAAACCTAACTCTGCCAGTGATGCAGAAAACTTACGTCATGCCCACCGTGATATTGACGAAAGCGCCATGGCGGTCCCCAGAAAGAAACACATGGTGGCCGTTACGTAGTTCACATCCTTCCAAAGAGGCCTTCCAGAACAAAGTTCCATATACAGCAAAGTTTGCAAAGGAGGCTTTTTTTTGTTTGTTTGTTTGTTTGTTTTCATTTCATTTTAGTTTCCCTACAGGGATTGGTCGAGAGCGGTAGCCCTCGATGTACCTCAAGGGAAAGTTGGTAAACAATGCCCGAGTCCCTATCTAAAGCCTACCAGGCTTAAAATATTCCACTGCCCTTGACATTGCGGTAAACCAACCAATCAGGTGCGGTCCGATGAGCGCTTGGCTTTCGTCTACTGTTTCCTTCAGTTGCTGCGAAGCCGTGTAATCGTTTCGGATATAGCTCAGCCGAAGATTACGTGCAAACGGTACGTAACTGATTTGAAATCATTTTATGACTATCACTAAATATCAACATGCGCCTAAGGAGACCGATTTTTTTTTTTTTTTTTTTTTTTGCCGATTTGTGGACACAGGCCTCGCAAATCCAATAAAAGATTCGCCTTCGGCCTTGGGCTACACTGAACTTTCTTCTCCGTCACCTTCCTCAACCTACACCTACGGCCCTACCCCCGAAACCCAGCCTATAATAGTATATTCTTACAGACTGTCTTTTTTGGCAGACGACGGAGGAGTGTGGAGAAACCTGAATCACCTCCGCCATTTTGTCTAGCCCCCATGTATGTTACATTGTTTAGTGTTTCAGGCCGTTACCGTGTCAACGGCGATATTGTGAAGGAGCCTTGTCAAGATTGCGAACTGCAGCAAGCAGACTGGTTGTTCTCTATTGCAAAGTGTCGCCACAAGCCAGTGACAAACAAACGCCAAAGAATCCAAACATCGACTTTATTTCTTTGAACAAATCCAAATACACCTGCAGTTTCCGAGGCTTTTGAACGAGAGCAATAGCAGGTTCATAATTTACAAATACAATGTACGTAACGCCATGTTGGTGTTGTTGTTGTTGGTTTTGTTTTTGTTTGTTTGGGGTTTTTTGTTTGTTTGTTGTTTGGGTTTTGTTTGTTTGTTGTTTCCTTTTGTTGTTACTGTTGTTTATTTGTAGTTAGGGTTTTTGTCTCTTTGTTGTTGTTGCTGTTTGTAGTTTTATCCGCTTTTCACAATATCTACAATGTATCAGCAAAATGCATGTATTCATTCGCAGTGCTTGCACATACTTTATTGTGGTTCCACAATTCTATCCATCTCGAATATCCTGTTATCAACTCTGAGAATCCCCATTCAATTAGACGATAAAGATATTGTCTAATATACACTGATCATCGCTGATTTCCTCCGGACAAAACCTCAACACAGAACGAAATGCCATACATATCATGAATAAAATAACAACAAATAAAGTTCCATAATCATGCAAAACATCAAGACAACGTGAAATATCAACACAAATAACAGAAAGAAGAACAAATGGTAAAGCTGCGTGATAAGCTGAGGACACAGCTGAACACACGCACAGACATTGTTGAACTTTTATCCAAACAGACAGTCAACATCTCTCACATTGCTAAATAAATTGTTTGTGCCATTTCCTAAGCGATACAAACACGTATAATGCATGGTAACCGTTCTGTGGGAAACGTTGTCCCTATTTGTTGCACATGTGGCATGCAGACGTGGACGTATGAATTACACGTGACTTAGTTTCGGGCTTTGTTCGTCGCCATCGCCCGTTTCCGCTTTCATAATCGATTTGGGCTGTGTTCATTTTCATCTAAGCTCTGTTCTTCCGTTGAGTATCAATATGTGGTCATGGTGCCTTCACGTGTATATCCGCTGGCGATTGGGGACATATGAGAACATTTCCGTTGTATTTGGAAGCGTAGCCAGATCGAAGTATGCGCTAATAATACAGAATTTACACAAATTTTCCGGCTAAAATGTATGAAAATGATAAACCTTTCACAGATTTTCGGATGACATTTTCCCATATATTCAAATTCAATCTGAATTATGATTTTTTTTTAAAAATGATGATAGGGCAGGCAAAACATTGGACTGTGAATGCTCAGGTCCCGAGTTCACGATTCCCGAATAGGATTCCGAAAAAAAATATGTTGCCGTTTTCCTCGTTGTTGTTGTTTTTGTTGTTGTTGTTGTTGTTTTTTTTTTTTTTTTGGGGGGGGGGGGGGGAATCAGAAAGCGGGTTTACTATGCCTGGCACAGAAACTGTTTCAGAAGGCTTTTGTTTTTCTTTTTCTTTTTGTTGTTGTTGTTATTATTGTTGTTGGGTTTTTTGTTTTTGTTTTTTTGCCTTCCTTCATCATTTTCCCGTTTCATTATTCTCAATTATTATTTATTTCTTTTTCATGTGTGTAGTATAAGCAGATAACGTTACAATCAGAGCGAGTTGTGTCTTTGATATCATCTTTGGTGTGTGGAAAAGGCCTAAACCCGCCTCACCCACCCCCAACCCACTTCCACCCTCGACTGATCCCCCCCCCCCCCCCCTCAAAAAAAAAATCACCTAGCTACAAAAACCAAACTACGTTCATCTGGGAAAAGATACGCCTACTAAATCTATGGGCACTATCTTCTCGGATGACCTATGACATTATAAAACATAATTATAATGACAAGATACCTTGACTATACCCTGTTTCAAGAAAACACCCTTGGGCATATGTTTGCGTAAACCACACAACGCGGGAATTAAATATTTGTTTGCCGTCGTATGTAAGTAATTGGGAAGTTTGAGTCAAAAAAAACAAAACCTACCTTTTAGTTTATCCTTTCTCCGGGTGCGTCCAAGTCTGAGGTTGCCACGCGACATCCCCCACACACCTGATTCAACAAACAAGACTTCATTTCTGTCTCCCCTCAGCCTTCAGTGGCTTGTGTCCACACGCTTGAATGGATTGGCTGATGGCGGCAAGTCTTTTCATTGTGTACGGGATGATCTGGGTAGGAGCTAGTAGAGGCTGCCTGACAGGCATGATCGATTTTGCTTTGTGTGTGTGTGTGTGTGTGTGTGTGTGTGTGTGTGTGTGTGTGTGTGTGTGTGTGTGTCTGTGTGTCTGTTTGTGTGTGTTTTGATGTCATCCCAGAAACTAGGACAAGTAGAAGAAGGAAAATGAAAGGCGTGTTCTGTGTAAAATGTTGCGGCTTTCTTGTACGCTACCAGTCTGTGCGTGTGTGTGTGTGTGTGTGTGTGTGTGTGTGTGTGTGTGTGTGTGTGTGTGTGTGTGTGTGTGTGTGTGTGTGTGCGTGCGCGTGTGTGATGCGATGTGTGGAGTAGTGAAGTGTGGCGGGGGTACTTGGTCACAGGGCATGAGGGTGAAGGTGATAATGATGATGATGATGATAACTCAATCTACTTGTACTAGCTGTAGTATCAGCGGTATCGTAAACAGGATAAAACACGGAATAAACATTTTTGTTCAACTTCTTCAAGACACCAGTTTCAGGAAACCTCCATTCAGCTACCAACATAATGCTTGCGAAAACACAAACAAACATCAAGCAAATAGCAGAAAAATCAAAATCGTGCGTGGGGAAAAAAAGTCTGATCACGCACCATGCAGTGTAATCTGTCTACGCGTTTGTGCGCTGCCCCATCACTGTAATGGGTTTTGAGATCAGGTGTACAAAAAAAAAAAAAAAAAATCATTCTATCACAACCAGATCAAGTTCCTGTTCAGAGACTGCGTGCTTTGTCCCACTTCTATGGATATATATAATTTCTAAAATGAAATTCTTAAGATCTCGTGACAAACCATTCAAGAGAAACGCAAAGCTATGTACTGGATAAAGGCTTAGTCTCTTTTTCCCCCCACAACAGTAGCCGGGGCTACCCATGCGTGTTCGTGGCCTCCACATCCTTGACAAGAGGGTCACCGAGACTGGGTGGGGTGGGTGGGGGTTTGGGGGTTTAACGTCTTTTTCCACCATATACGGGTGATATCAAAGACGGGGCAACGATGAAAAAGCCAGCACAAACATTTGGCCCCAGCCGGGGTACGAACTCACGACCCGAGCATTATATTAGAAGTCCAAGGCTCTACCATTCGGCCACCCCAGTTCCCCGTCGCCGAGAGTACCTCAACAGTAGGAGGCAAAAACTTCTGATCTCAAGCAACGCTTCCATCAGTGTTCAGTGATCCGCACACGAACACGCTCGAAAGAATTCTGATCGTTAAAGCCGCTGTCCCAAGTCACGTGACCACTCTTCTCCCGGGTGTCCCTAATCCCAGCAGCCCCCACCGACAGTGTCGATGACGTAGACGCAGAGTCACCGGGCTGGCCGCTCAACTTCCTGTCGTACTCGTTAAGCACCATGGCGAGTTTGCTGAAGTGCCCAGCTGGTTCCGGGGACTCGTCAAAGAGCTGCAGGTACATCTCCTGCTCCTCTTCGTCGTCGGCTGGCTTGCTGTCCTGGTCGCTGACTGACCGGGTGGTGTCCACAACGTTGACGTCCAGAGATTCCGCGCTGCAATGAACAGAACATTTTCCGTGCTCGATGAAAGAGGCTCAGTTAGTTATTAGTTAGTTATCTAAGGCTTAACACCGCGCAAGCAACAAAGACTGTTTCACGGCTAACGATGAAAAAGGCTGCTCTCACTGGCATAACGAGCCTGTACATAATAAAATAGCTTAGCAATTTTATTTATTTATTTATCTTTTAAATTTTGTTTTTTATTTTTTCAATTTTTAATTTTCATGTATTTATTTATTTTTGTTTGGTTATTATTTTTAATTTTTATTTAAATTTTTTTTTTGGGGGGGGGGGGGAGGGGGGGGGGGGCGGGGGGGGATTGTTGTTGTTGTTTGTCTGTTGTTTGTTTTCTCTCCTTTTCTTTTCGGTTTTGTTAAGTTTTTTTGGTCGCTATTTCATTTTCTTCATTGTTTTTGTTTTCTCGTTGTCGTTTCCTGTTGGTTTGGTGTGTGTGTGTGTGTGTGTGTGTGTGTGTGTGTGTGTGTGTGTGTGTGTGTGTGTGTGTGTGTGTGTGTGTGTGTGTGTGTGTGTGTGTGTGTGTGCCGAGCCGAGTTTCCGCTTTTCTCTATTCAATTTGTAAAAGAAATTCGGGTTCCTATCCCCGGGGGATGTGTGTCACCTTTTTGAACAGCTGTGCCAACCATTTTTTTCTTCTCCCTTTATTTATGCAGTAGGTCCTATTCATGCCAACACAATCTATCAACCGCTCAGGGGAATAATTATTGACAAGTTTAGATGTGCTTTTAGCAGGTACGGAAAAGTCGTGCAACGCTTGACAAAACTGTTCGTATCACGGTTGACAGGCTTAATATAGTGCCGGTTAAAATCAATGCCATTAATTTCAAAACCACTTATTGCGTAAGCGTGTGCACTTTCCCGTGGCCGGGGAGCTGGGATAGCCGAATGGTAGAGCGTTGGACTTTCAATGCTCGGGTCGTGAGTTCGAATCCCGGCTGGGGCCAAATATTTGTGCTGGCCTTTTTCTCGTTTCTCTTTGATATCACCCACACGTGGTGGAAAAGGACGTTAAACTCCCAAACACCCACCCCACCCGCACTTTCCCGCCAGCAAGGGTCAGTGCTGTAATGGCTGTTCACCTGGAAAAGGTCTGATGTCAATGTCCAACGGTCACTGGCGCTCGTGCAAACTTAACCCCAGTCACGTGGCTAAAGGTCGAGGTCGTACCTTTAAAGGTCGAGGTCGTACCTTTAAAGGTCGAGGTCGTACCTTTAAAGGTCGAGGTCGTACCTTCAAATGTTCGAGGTAGTACCTTTAAAGGTCAAGGTCGTACCTTCAAATGGTCGAGGTCGTACCTTTAAAGGTCGAGGTAGTACTATTAAGAGTTATCATTGGCTTGGTTCACGGGTTAGTTCAAGCTGAGCCGTGGAACACTGAATTTCTCGAGGACTGCCTGAGCTACGCCACACGAAGTTCGTAAGATGGTTTCATCTTTCACATTGTTGTCCTTGAGGTACCTTCACTTACCTGGTATCTCATTGTACCGTCTTTCACACATTCCCTTTCTTCACAGATTCATTTTCTTCACGCGTCATCGATGGTTAACCGCGGACCACTTCCTATTCGCTCATTGCCGACCTTGACCTTGACCGCGCCCCGTGGAATTCCCCCGTGACCCAGCCACTGTGCGCGTGCACAGCCTTTGCCAACAGGTCGATTTTAGCAATTGTTCGCTTTTTTTTTTTTTTTTTTGGGGGGGGGAGGTCTTCCTCAGAAGTTTCCTAATTGTGTTTGGTATGGTTTGAAAGATAATTAATAAGTGTGTGTGTGTGTGTGTGTGTGTGTGTGTGTGTGTGTGTGTGTGTGTGTGTGTGTGTGTGTGTGTGTTTGCATATTTGTTGGTGTGAGTGCGGAGTACGCGCATTGAGTCACTTTGTGAGAATTTTGCGCTAAATAAGTACAATTCATTATTATTATTATTATAATTATTATTATAAGCATTTTGATATAAAATATTTTTTTACTGGAAAAAAAATGGACATAGCGGCAAGAGAGAGAGAGAGAGAGGGAGCGAGAGCGAGAGCGGAGATAACATGGGTTGTGGGTGCTTGATAACAGCGTCCTCACGCATCAGCCCCCAGGGTCTAGGTGTGTGGTTGGCAACGGTATGCAAGGGCTCTACACAAACGCTGGGTACATGGTGGTGAAAACGTTAACCACTATGTC
>JACVVK020000366.1:82500-87500 GCA_018292915.2 Batillaria attramentaria
TCGTTCTTTCTTTCAATTCTTTACTTGACAGCTTGCTTTGTTATAGATCGTTGTGCTCACAAAAATTGACAAAGGTTGATAGCAAGCTTTACACCTGGTCACATGACCTGTGACGTACCTGCGGATGATGCTGACGAGGATGACGACCAGAAGCAGACAGAGAACGACGAGGAAGACGGAGACAATGATAAACGCACGTAACAAGTCGCTGTCTTCTTCTTGCTCGGGCCTCAAGGCAGGCTGTTGGAATATTGTCAAAACTTGTGGTCACTGGCGTACTGTTGTGGTCGTTTACATCGTCGTCGTCATCATCATCGTCATCATCACTGTTGTCGTCGGTCACTGGCGTACTGTTGTGGTCGTTTACATCATCATTGTCGTCGTCGTCGTTGTTGTCGTCGTCGTCATCATCATAATCATCATCATCAGTAAAAAAAAAAAAAAAAATACAGGTTTCATCATTATCAGTGTGTGTGTGTGTGTGTGTGTGTGTGTGTGTGTGTGTGTGTGTGTGTGTGTGTGTGTGTGTGACAACTCCTCACCAAAGCGTAGCGAACTCCGAATTCTTGGAACACACTCCACACTACTTCGTTATAGTCAAAGGCCCTGTTAATAACAATAAAAAAAAAATCCCTTAATCAGTGGCCGTGCCTGTTTTTATCTGTAACTAGACACAAGACTTCCGCAAATGCAATTAGTATTGTTCGCCTTGATAGCCTCTTCTCCTTTTTGGACTGTTATGAATTATTGACACGCATGCGCTTACAACAAAGTAAGATGCACGTGGGCTACGGCGTAAGTCTAGTCAATACATTAGGTGTTTTTTTCGTACTAGCGATTGAAAAAGGATTCTAACATCCCCTTCATTACACACACACACACACACACACACACACACACACACACACACACACACACACACACACACACGCACACGCGCGCGCGCGCGCGCGCACTCTGTACGGGTAAATGGGGGTTAATTCAGGAATACGATGGAACCGACACTTCTTGGACTTCCTTTGGATCTTTAAATTTTAAAATGAAATACACATTTCACACAATTTTCACAATCTGGCGTCCTTTGCAAAACAATCAAAAACACCACCAACACCAATACTACTACCAACAACAACAACAACAGCATGTTTGATCTGAAGGCCAGGGATGGGGAGGAGGAGGGGGGGGGGGGATAGAACCAGTGCATGTTTTCTTTGGATTTCCATATGCACGTCTGTGGCCTCACCTTTCGAGTTTACTGGTGGGAACTATTTCTTGCGATGGTCGAAATCGAGCGTGGATGAATACATCGGTCCTGTCGGACACACACAGCAGAAAAGTTACAATCAGCATGCGAGTGCAGTTATGTTGTCAGCGTTCTGACGTAACACACACAAAAAACCTTCCTTACTAATAAACGTAATGCAATATTGACGTCACTGCGACACGTATTTGTTATCGTTAATCTTAATCCCACACCAGTCTCTCGCAGGATGACAGGTGCCTCTGACACGGGCAATTCCGCACGCAAGCTTTATTGACAGCCTGTGGTAAAAACGTCAGATGAATTGGGTATAGTCTGCTGATTAGCCGTGCAAAATCGACGTGTCAGAGTCAGCGTATCACTGAGTATATGTTACTTTAATTACTCTGATTTGACAGCAGTGACTATAGAGTAGCACTGGCACTACTTATTATTCTTCTCTCTCTCTCTTTTTTTTTTTCCTTTTTTTTTTTTTTTAACGGTAGCCATTGTCACATTTTCACGTCTGGTCGCCCATCAGCAGTGATGTGAGTGGCGATCCTGTCGGCGATGACGTCATACCCGAGCGCCGCTGATAGCTTCCTGCACGTGAAATTATGAAGAAAAAAAAAGAAAAAAAAAAAAGAAGAAGAATTTAGTTGGTTTTGTCCGGAAGCAAGGAAACCTAGGAAATTAACATAAAACAGGGGAACTAAACTTCCAGATTCATGAAAGTCATTAGTTTTATCATTTATGCCTAATAATATTTATATGCTCGATGTACAAAGACGTGAAACGTGTTTGTTATTTAAACCGGATTTTTTTTATTTACACCTTGTTTTATTGTCTTTTTATTTTAGTCTGGCGGAGAAGGACCTTAATTAGCCGCGGCGTTAAGCACTAACTAACTATTAACTAACTTACTCAGGCTTTCACTGTTTTGTTTCAGTTTCGATCTCAGCAATAGCTGCGAATTCTTCTGAGGCTTAGTTGGTGGTTTTCAGCCCATCATAATAACAAAACTAGCACTGTCACCATCTGTCTGGCACCGGACGCCCGGATCGCCCACAGTAATAACGCAGGACAATTAGCGTGCTCAAGAAAGGTGTGACAGTTTCCATATTACATGACCAATTGATCCTCCCATCACTCACCCCCCCCCCCTACCCATCCCTCTTTCCCCTTGCTGCATACCCCTCCCCCCCCCCCTCCCGCCCCTCTTCTCCCTCTCCTTAAGAGAGACGGGGAGCCGGGGTGGCCGAATGGTAGAGCGTTGGACTTCTGATGCTGGGGTCGTGAGTTCGTATTCCGGCTGGGGCCAAATATTAATTTTGTGCTGGCTTTTTCATCGTTGCCCCGTCTTTGATATCACCCGTATGTGGTGGAAAAGGACGTTAAACCCCCAAACACCCACTCACCCCACCCACCCTTACGAGAGACGTGTCAGCATATGAAGTCGGCAGATGGCTGGAGTTAGTATCAACGAGTGCAGGAGCTTAGCAATCAGAACTATCGTCTAGTGATGCTGACACGGTTGCTGTTGTACAGACACTCAAAATGACCTTGACAAATTTGTTTTTGGCAATGTATGCAAGAAAACAGTGATAAGTTCGCAACTATGTGAACAGTAAGTCACCACAGGCTAAACAAGGAGAGGGCCTGTGATACGTCCTTATTTTACTCAGTCACGTGACGCACGTCCCAAGGGTTCAATTTTACGACATGCGTGGTTTCCGGCTGAGTTTATCTGTCATCATATCACTGAGACACTTGCACAGTGACAGCGTCTGTCACGCTGGCACTGAGCCAACAGAAGCGTACTCGACGCGACGACCACACTGACCGCTCCAGTAGTACAACAATAATCGTAGAATTTGAATATTCGACCGCTCGCGCAAAAGTGTCAACAACACTGTATCGCACTAAGAGCTGTACTAATCATAAAGATATGGTACGAGCGTACAGACGCACTCAGAGTGAAACCGTTTCAAAACTGAAGTTGCCTCAGCAAAGACGGAATTAACCCGTTTAAATTTCTACAGAATCTGTTAAGTTTAAATACCATAAGAGCGGCTGTGCTCACAGGAGGGGGTTGGGGGGGGGGGTTGGGAGTTTAATGTCCTTTTCCACCACATACGGATAATATCAAAGACGTGGCAATGATGAAAGAGCCAGCACAATATTTGGCCCCAGCCGGGATACAAACTTACGACCCGAGCATTGGAAGTCCAACGCTCTTCCATTCGGCCACCCCGGCTCCCGTGCTCACAGGGAAAAAAAATAGTAATCCTACAACAGACAAAACGATACACAAGGTTAGTTAGTTAGTTAGTTAGTTAGTTAGTTAGTTAGTTAGTTAGTTAGTTAGTTAGTTAGTTAGTTAGTTAGTTAGTTAGTTAGTTAGTTAGTTAGGGCTTAACGCCGCGCAAGCCACAAAGACTATTACGCGGCTAATAAACGTTCTTCTTCGCCAGACTAAAATAAAACGGAAGACAAGAAAACAGGGTGTAAATATTTATCAAAAATCTATCTAGTTTACATGATAAACACGCTTCACTTCTTTGTACATCGAACATATAGAGATCGAGGATAGTCCGTAGTACTTGCGGTGTCTAAATTTTATAGAACAGATTTGACTCTTTCAAGATGCTAAAGATGCTGTCAGGGGGAACATCCCGGAACAACACCGGCCTTCAAAGAATCTGCGCTAATGTGTTTTTCTCGAATCTCGGCAAGATTCACGCACGAGATTAAGAAATGTGCTGTAAACGGCTCATGTCATGGTACGCACCACGGAGGAGGGTGGGTGGGTCTTTAGGAGTTTAACGTCCTTTTCTACCACGCATGGGTGATATCAAAGACGGGGCAACGAGAAAAAGGCCAGCACAAAATATCTGGCCCCTGCCGGGATTCGAACTCACGACCCGAGCATTGCAAGTCCAACGCTCTACCATTCGGCTATCCCGGTGTCACAGGATATTTCGGAACCGGAACCATTCCGATTTATCCTGGCCCTGGTGGCAGGATTTTTCGGAACCATTCCGATTTATCTTGACTCTAGTGACAGGATATTTGGAAACCACCAGCATATTTCGGAACCGTCTAGAAGGTCATTAGCCCACATGAATTCTGTCTGCCAGGTGCGGGATAAATGGGAATGGTTCCGAAATATCCTAGGATTTTTTGGGAACCGGTTCCGATTTATCCTAGTTCCGAAATATTCTACGACACCGGCTCCCCCGCACCACGGAGGATCTTCCCCTTTTAAGAGTTGTGAATGCGTAATGTGGGTGTGTCCAATGTGGAGCCGACTAAGAATGGATACACAACCAGCCCCCGTAGTGTAGTGGTTAGCACTTCGGACCATGGACCGGGAGACCTGGGTTCGAATCCCAGCCGAGACAAGCGGGATTTTTCCTACCTAGGTCGGCTCCTACCCAGAGCGGGTGTGCTATGGGCCCAATGGGGAGGCTGTAGCCACACAGCCGAGCTTCACCCACTTCACGGGTGCGACTTTGGGGGTGCTTCCCTTGGTATGACACGTCTTATGATGTGGATGATTACACGGCCGGCACCGCAGGTGCCGTAGTTCCCGGGCCTGGTGAACGCCGGGATATTTATGACAGGAAGCGTGGAATGCGGCCCTGTCCCGCAGTCCTAAACCACACGAACCTCCATAGCATCATCTTACCATCATCCTCATCTCCATTCATGCATAATCAAAATTGCCTCGACTTCCGAGCCCTCCGTGGATTCCACC
>JACVVK020000366.1:92500-97500 GCA_018292915.2 Batillaria attramentaria
GTGCTTCATGATTCATGAATCGGAAAACGGAGGACCAGGGCCCGTATGTAAAAGTCGAGATTAATTTAACCCACGGCTACGAGCCCAACCCAGACTAGGACAAAAGAAACCCAAAAGCAAAATTAAATAAACAAAGGAAGCGAAGAAAGGAAGAAACAATCCTTCTATAACGGCATAGGCAGCTTGCTGGAATGGGCCCGCTTTTTGATTTAAAACAAACAAACAAACAAACAAACAAAAAACCCCAGAAAATTTAACCCTAGAGCTAGTTTAGTTCGAGGTTAGACTCTAACCCAGGGCTAAAAGCCCTAACCTCGACTATTACATTCGGGCCCAGGGCAGGAAACTTTCTGTTGCTGCCAGTTCAAGTGATCATCGTCTTTACTTTTGGTTTTCAAGTTGTGAAACTCATGCGTCATGTCACAACGACGCACAGCCTCAAAAATCTCTGCGTCAGATTCTGAAATTTCTGCGTAAGCGACGCACATATGTGCGTAATAAGGAACACTGAATAAAATGGTTGGTCAGCTGCGGAGTTTGCATTATTTCCCATTGTGGGTGGTAACGATAATGCCGGCTCTTAACTGGGCATTGCGGAGCGCCACAGTGCTGTCCACAGTTGTGACACAGCTGTGATTTTGGGGGTTTCCGCCGCTGTGGCGTCATCACGGCAACCTGGATTTCAAACAGCCACAACTGTGACTGTGGTTTCCACAACAGATTCTGATTGGCTGTACTACGTCACTCGGCGCGCAAACATGGCGGACAGTGCATCTTCAATCGGTTTGTCGCCGAGCACAGCTGTGTTCAGTTTTGTAGTTAGTAGACACACCGAGCGCAACGACTGTGATGTGAACATGTGTGTTTCGCGCGCTGTGCCCAGTTAAGAGCAGGCTTTACGAACATAGAGGTTTTAAAATTAGCCTGCGTTACTCACCATACAGATAGTAACATCTGACCCTGTTCCCTGCGTCACTGTCAGCATCAGTAGCGATGTCCATACTGCCAACTCGGGCATTCTCCAGGCTCTCCCCCACCGCCACGTGCAGACGTCTGACTGGGAACACAGGACTGTTATCGTCGATGCCGATCACGTTCACACGGAGCGGAATCTCTTTGGACAGTCTGTTGGGTGAGCCGTTGTCCTCTGCCCTCAGTCTGATCTGTTGGGTAGCAGACAATTCCTGGGTTAATCGAGTTAGGTATTGAAAAACCGAACAAGGGTGTGGTTAATGTCTCTGTCGTAAACGGCCGCGGATCTCACGGGGGCTAGCCAAGATGACGCAGTTTTCCCGATGTTACTATACGATTCCACATTTTTGGACGGCGATTGTTTTCAGGCAAGGCTGCATGTCTTAAACATGCACCCGTTTTTATGTTCTTTCCATAGTAATGGAAACAACATTATAAGACGGGCCAAAATTTCCACGTTCATAGGCAAGTTTACAAGCACAAACGCATGTCGCTTGCATTCTCCGCACAGACGTGATGCAAGTGTAACTCTGAGAATGGCGTCATCGTAGTAAGGTGCTAAAAATAAAAATTGAAAGGTCGAAAGGGGGGAGGGGTTGGGGGAGGGGGGGGGGGACTGGACGCTGCAGGGAAGACAACTGTGCTTGTATGGGAAGTTTTTGCTTGTAAGAGAAGGTTGATCTATACATCCCAGCACAGAAAGAACAGAAAATAATTCTTACTGTTCTAAGCTTATGAACACAAAGACTTTAGTCACGTAACTTGTCAGCCATGATTTTGAAAAGCGCCCACCGTGTCGTTGTCAGAACTATAAAGACACTGGCCATTTTCACTTCATTCCTGGTTACCTTGGCCACAAAAACGCAACAAGAGTCAGGCATAAAAAGAACAATTCCACACTACAAAGGCTGACCTGGAAATACTCTCTTTCCTCCCTGTCCAGGCGGTACTGGTTGGTGAGAGTTCCGTTCACCCTGTCGATCCTGAAGTTCTGCCAGTCCTTGGTCAGCTCCGGCACTATATAGTAATACACTCGACCGTTCTCTTTGATGTCCTCGTCTATCGCGTTCACCTGTAGCACCGGGGACCCAGGCGGCTGTTCCTACACAGACATCCATCAGTGCATTCGATCCTGGTAGTAACGACTTGCGGGTGGATGGGTGGGTGTTTAGGAATTTAACGTCCTTTTCCACCAGGTAAGGGCGATATCAAAGACGGGGCAACGAGAAAAAGGCCAGCACAAATATTTGGCCCCAGCCGGGATTCTAACTCACGACCGAGCATTGCGAGTCCAACGCTCTACCATTCGGCTATCCCGGTTCCCCGTAACGACTTGCATAATAGGGAGAGTTATTGGTACAAAAAAATATAGTAGTGTTATTTCTATGGATTCTGTAAGTCTCCTTTATTTCAGTTTTAGGAAATCATACATTTGTTAATTACGCTTTGCGTATATTGTGCGTGCATGTCATGGGAGTATATTCGTTTCATCTTAGAAAATGAGCAGAATTATGAAGTGGAAATAATACAGAAAATATGCAAAAGAGCAACAGTGATGTATGGTGCCATGCGGGAGTAATGAGGAGCACGGGTACATCTGCAGATCAGCTGTCTACTTTACAATGATGCGTATTGGTGTATTTCATCTCTAATGTGCATTGTCTTCTTCTTCTTCTTCTTGTTCTTCTACGGGGAGCCGCGGTGGTCGAATGGTAGAGCGTTGGACTTCTAATGCACGGGTCGTGAGTTCGATCCCGGCTGGGGCCAAATATTTGTGCTGGCTTTTTCATCGTTGCCCCGTCTTTGATATCACCCTATGTGGTGGAAAAGGACGTTAAACCCCCAAACACCCACCCACCCTTCTTCTTCTGCTGCCACTACCACTACTGCTGCTATTTCTACTTCTGCTCCAGGGCCCGTATGTAAAAGTCGATGTTAGGGCGTTTAGCCCTGGGTTAGAGTCTAAACTAGCTCTAGGGTTCAACTTTTTGTTGATTTTTGTTTTAAATCAACAATCCCAGCAAGGTGCATAAGCCGTTATAGAAGGAATTTTTTCTTCCTTTCTTCGCTTCCTTTTTTATTTAATTTTGCTTTTGGGTTTCTTTTGTCCTAGTCTGGGTTAGGCCCGTAGTCGTGGGTTAAATTAACCTCGACTTTTACATACGGGCCCTGCTGCTGCTGCTGCTACTCCTGCTACCACTACATGGAAGAAGAAAAAGAGAAGAAAGAAGATGTCATTAGGTAAATTATTACCTCCATGACAGTAACCTCGGGGATTCTGTTCTGCGTCAGGATGAACAGTTTCTCGTCCGGGTTGGTGAAGACAGGCGCGTGAACGTTGACGTCAAGCACGTGAACCGTCACTTCCGTCGTGGCACGCCGGGGCTCACTCGCCGAATCGGAAGCCTCGAAAGTGATCACGTGGGTACCGGAGTGACCAATCAGAGATGTTCCCACAGATACGACCCCAGTTGCAGTATCAATCGCGAACAGATACGGGGTGTCGAAAGGACTGATCGGGGAGCTGGTGATACGTACGATGCGGTACGCAACCCTCCCGTTGTCCCCTTCGTCACGGTCTGTTGCCGTCAAGGTCATCAGGACTGTGTTGCTGGATGCGCTTTCTTGAACCGTGACGGAGGGAGGGTGTGGATGGAACTGGGGGGCGTTGTCGTTGATGTCCTGCACCTTGACTTCAACGTTGAGTCGCGTGGACCGCCGGTTGGCCTCCTCCCCGGCCATGTTGTCTGTTGCCAAGACAACCAGGTGGTGGGATATGCCGCCCGGTGCTTCTCGGTCAAGGTCGGCAGCCACAGACAAATCGCCCTGTATCCAAAGTTACTTAGTAATGAGGGTGGAATTACAACCAAGACTGTCGCTGTGAAACGTATATATGTATGTGCTGGGGCCTCCTTATGATTCACTTATACCAAAGACATTATAATGTCTTTGCTTATACTGCTTGTGGCATATATTTGTAGAAGCATGTAAAAAGACTTGGCTCGTTCACTGTATTAGGAAGCACGTGTCAGGAAATATCAAAGACACTAAAAAAATATTACCCTCTGACGAGAACTGCTGCACAGTACCACCTTCTCAAATATACTACACACCAGCATATCAAAGAAATGCATGTAGACTTCAGGAAGCCGGTATAGCCAAATAGTAGAGCGTTGGACTCTCAATGCTCGGGTCGTGAGTTCGAATCCCGGCTGGGGGCCAAATATTTGTGCTGGCTTTTTCATCGTTGCCCCGTCTTCGATATCACCCTATGTGGTGGAAAAGGACGTTAAACTCCCAAGCACCCACACACCCACCCGCATGTAGACTTCAAAAGTACGTCTTTCCAGTCACAGTGAACAGAACAGCATCACACAGGATTATAATTTACAAGCTAATTACATGCTATATAGATCACCATTCTTTTCCTCAAAGCCTTACTGTAATCGGGTCCATGGCGAATTTGCCGTCCATGTCATCCTCCAGAGAGTAACTGACGCTACCATAGTCACCAGAGTCGGCGTCAGTGGCGGTAAAAGTGGCCAGGACTGTGCCCAGCGCCTCGTGCTCAGTCACCGTGACGTCACTCGGCTGCAGGGTTAGATCAAACACTGGCGAGTTGTCGTTCGCATCCTCCAGGAAAACAGTCACAGTTGTCGAACCTATGAAGGTGTCGGCTGTGTTGTTTTCTCTGGCTACCAGCTGTTGTCAAAAAGAAAGAGAAGTAAAACAACAACAACTAAACGAGCAAATAAGGCACACAGCTCTGGGTCTGGACCTTCGAGTGGTGTGGGGTTCGGAACGGATTGTGGCAGGGGTGGATACGAAACAGTCGTCAAATTGTGTACAGGCTGATGGGAGGTTCTTCCAAAAACTGGAGTAGACAGACTGGTTGTAAGTGTTCTTGAAAAGCCAGGTTGCAAAATATAATGAGTGGCCCTCGTAGCTATGCAATCTTTTAAGGGGCTAACGGTAGCATTTTTATGTTCACAGATCGCCCTGAGCTGTTTTCGTGATATCTTACACCA
>JACVVK020000366.1:100000-125000 GCA_018292915.2 Batillaria attramentaria
TCTGAAGTGCATTCGCATAATCTTGAAAGCAGAAGCGTACATCTTGACGTCTCTCAGTAACAGTAAAGCAATATGACACCTTTCTCCACACCCACCCCCCACCCCCACCCCGCCCACCCACCCCCCACCTCCACCCCACCCCCTCTCTGTCCCTTAAATTTTGAGAGAAGTTTCACCCACAAAATCTTCAAAACCAAACTCCCATTCACTTACAACTGCTGCGTCTTCGCGGACACTAGTGAAGTAAGGCAGGCGTTCGAAAAATGGCGGCGTGTCCTGTACATCAAGAACGGTAACCGTGAAGGTGGTGGCCTCCCCTTCACACACCAGGTTGGGTTCCGTGACGTTGGTACACTTGCACCCTGGGCCAGGGCACGATGGACTGCCAAGGTCCTGGGGAGAAAGGAACCAGTCGGACTGCCATAAGATGAAGCAAACCCTCTGCGCATTTCGTATGCACATAAAGGAAATGAACTTGTTGTAACATAAGGACAAATTGCGCGTCGGGTCAAGTTTGGTGTTTGTTTGAAGTATCCTGTCTTGCCAGTGTGCTGGTTTGTAGTAATTTTTGTTGTCACGAAAAAGCGTGATTTTTGTATTTAGTAGGGCAAGGTGCATGCCAGGGGGTAGCAAGAGGAGGCAAGCTGCGGGTGAAGCTAGGGCTTTTTGTGCCGAAGAGAGGCAAAGTTGACGCCAGCAGATTTGGGTGAAGTGGCTTCCCTGGCCTAAACACAAAGTAGACTAGCATTACTCCAGTGAGCCCGAGCGGAATGGAGACATTTAATTTTTTTTTTTTTTTACAACTCCTGTCAGATACGTGCCCTTGAATGGTCTGTGCATCGTAAGTTTTGCTTCTAGAGTGAAGCATTATTAGGGCTGACTATGATGTCCGAGTCTAATACGGGATATATATGGCATTTGAGGCTTCGTGCAATTTCTTGGGTTTTTTTGTTTTTGTTTTTTTACCTGTATGTTTGTGATGCGAGATGTGGGTTGACGTTCCCTTGCTTTTTAACAAAAATCAAGCTCGTTCGCTTGAACCGATTTGTTCCATTTTAACCCACTAATTTCTTTGATTAACCTGCTAACTATTTTTGATTAAACTGCGAACTGGCTCTACAAATCTACCAGTGAAAGCCCATTACTCTCCCTGAACAAAGAATCACTTCTTACTTTTCTTCAACAGCCACGAAATGAGCAAGTTTTTACAACCGTATGTGTCCAGACCGGTGCACGTTTGTACAGCTCCCCGCATATTCAGGATGCTGGGCATAAAAGATTTAGCTGGCTGCTCGTTACATTCTACTGGGAGGGTTTCTCAACAGGGCATGCGCAAGGGCGGGTTTGGTCAAAGCTGGTAATCAGATGACTGTGTCCGCAAATTGAATCAGGTGAGCTGAACCGAGCAATCGAATGAATCGATTTGTGGCATTTCCAGCTGCACGTTTCAGTGATAAGAACACCCTTTCTTGTCTCACCTGAATCTTGTTTGTTTGTTTGTTTGGTTGGTTGGTTGGTTGGTTTAGTTTGGTTTTTGTTTTGTTTTGTTTTGTTTTGTTTTGTTTTGTTTTGTTTTGTTTTGTTTTTTGTTTGGTTTGGTTTGGTTTGCTTTGCTTTGCTTTGCCTTGTTTAGTTTTGTTTTTGTTTTTTGTTTTTTTTGGGGGGGGGTTCGTTTTGTTTTGTTTTGTTTTTGCTGCGAATTGAATATTTCGGTATAGCTCGAAATTACTTTTGTGCATTTTCCACATCGCTGACCTAACCGATTTTCTTTTTAACGGTTTCTGACATAAAGCCATTGGCAAAACGATATCAAAACCCACCTTACTGTACACCTGGTACTGGTGGTAGATTTGAGTTTCGTAATCCAGCGGATGCTGTAGCAAGATAGTGCCCAGATTCTTGTTGTCTATCACAAACGTGTTGTTTGTACCGTCCGCTATCTGTTACAGAAATAATTTAATGAGTATACTAAAGCGCTAATTGTGGTTATATCAGCTGCACAGACTACTACTACTACTACTACTACTACTACTACTACTACTACTACTACTACTACTACTAGTGAATCGTAATTATATAGCGCAAATTCTCACAAAATGACTCAATGCGCATTCATACTAACAAATATGCAACACACACACACACACACACACACACACACACACACACACACACACACACACACACACACACACACACACACACACACACACACACAAACAGCATCTGAATCAAGAGGATGTAAGCGGACCTAGTCGAGGGTGGGGTGGGTGTTTGGGGGTTTAACGTCCTTTTCCACCACATAGGACCTAGTCGAAAGCAAGCCGGAACAGATACGTTTTCAAATCAGACTTGAAACGAATTATGTCCTTTGCGTATGCTAGTTGTTGCTTTCAGCAATGGCGATTATGAAAGTACTGTCTATCATCATTAAGGCTTTGTTAAATTCGCTATAAAAAGTCATCCGTGAATATATACCTGCCACACAACATGGGGTCATTGGCCCGCGATTAACATACGCACAACCATGAGATTTTTAAGTCAGAAAAAAGAAAAAACATACCTGGGATTGTGCCTGGAAAAAAAGAACAAAAGTATTATCATTGTGTTACTCAAACGCCCAGCTCCTGATAAAAAACAAACAAACAAACAAACAACAACAACAACAACAAAACCCCGCCTTTTTATCATTATTATTTCTAGATCACCAAAATCAACCCCAGAGATTCTAGTATTTAGTATTTAGATTGAGGAGTGTTTCTTTCTTTCCTTTTCGTTTTCTTGTTGTTGTTGTCGTTGTTACTGTTGTCGTGATGGTGTTGATATTTTTTTCTCGACCTGCACTCTGAATGATGATCTGCACATGATAACTCACCGCCATGGAGTACTCCACTGCGCCACCAAGGCCGTCATCGGGGTCGCTTGCTGTGAGAGTGAACACAATCTGACCAACAGCCGCCGTCTGTAAACAACAACAACAACAACAACAAAATAAATAAAAATAAAAATCATTGTAAACAATTGTACAAGACAAGACAACAGGATACCGACCTACCAAACCTAATCTTTCGAACCGCTCTAGTTGTTTTGTGTTATTCTGTTCCGTTTAATTTCCTTTCCTTTCTCTTGTTTTGATTTGTTTCGTTTCGTTTCGTTTCGTTTCGCTTCGCTTTCTTTTATTTTCTTTTGTGTTTATATTTTCTTCTCATTGTGCTGAGTCTTTGTCGTGTTTTCTAGGTTTTTGTCTTTTTAGTTTTTGTTAGTTTGTTGTTTGTTTTGTTTGGGTTTTTTTACCGTCTCATCTTTTTCTCTTTTCTGTTTTCGTGGGTTTCTTTTTGGTTGTTGTTTTTGCGGGGCGTTCGGTCGGCGGTGGTGGTGAAGGGGGGGGGGGGAGGGGAGACGCGCGCGCGCGCGTGTGTGTGTGTGGGGGGGGGGGGGGGGGAGATAGGGGTGTCCTCAACGCAGCAGCAGCACACACGAAGCTTACCTCCTTGAGGCTGATCCTGTAAGGCAGGTGAACAAACAAGGGCGGGTTGTCATTAACATCAGTGATGAACAGTCTGACGGCCCCGAGTATCTGTTGACAGAAAAGTCGTACACAGTTATCCTTACCTGAAGGGCACCAATTCGCTGCCTCATACAACCCTATTGGGAATCTTTCATTGTAAAAACCAGCAAGAGGCCGCGGATACATTCACTCAGACTACGCAACACTCCAGCAACGAACGTTCCAGCAATGCTCTCTTGCCTAACTGCCAAGCATTTTTTTTTCTGTTCTGTGGGACCACCCATGCTCGAACCCCAAGGAAATTACACTCAAACAAAAGAAATGGCTTTTTTTTTCTTTTTTGCTGCCATCTCTTTGCCAGCTTCCAGTTTTTTGGGGTTTTTTGGTTTTTTTGTTTTGTTTTGTTTTTTTTGGTTTGTTTTTTTGTTTGCTTTTTTTTTTTTTTTGTTTTGTTTTGTTTTGGCTGCCATATCTATTTGCCAGCTCCAGAGGATTTCCTCCCAGGTCATGGGTGCTCGGACGCATGATGATGATGAGGAGGAGGAGGATAGCATGATAATGCTATGGAGGTCCATGTGGTTTGAGACTGCGTGATGTAATGGGAACAGAAACGGCATCTTTTAGACTTCTGTAGGCTGTGCATTCATGCGGACACAACCTAGACAAGTTACTCTCTATTCAAAAGTACATTTCTACATGCATTTAAACGTTAGTGGAACAAGAAATTGAAAGAAGTAAACAAGAACAATACATTATGTCTTTCGCACGCATTAGGTTGCACTCACCTCGTCTGATTGTCCATCGTGAACTTTGAACACCAGAACTCGGACGCTTGTACTCTGTACATTAAAAATTTAAAAATTCAGAAAACAATCAAGGCTTCACTCAAGTACGGTTTTATCGAATCCGCTGGTTTGTAAACTTGCCAAGAGAAATAGATATTGTGTGTCTTTCGAAACGTTGACAATTGCTCCTCCTAAGAAACGGAACTTAAACTGTACACTGCACAGATTAGAATACTTCATGCACGTTACCCTGTCCCTGTCCAAAGCCTTCTTGAGGAGAACGTCCACAGTCCAGAGGTCTGGACCAGGCTGAGATACAGAACTCAGCTCCACCAGTTCTGTCGTTTCTGTGTTGTCCATGTCTATCTCGATAAACACTTCTGGGCTGTCGTCGTCTGACGCTGATATCGCAAACAGTGACGTCCCTAAAACGTAGGAACATTCACAGAAGGTAAGATAAGATACGATACGATATACGACAAGACGAGACGAGACGAGACGAGATGAGATGAGACGAGATGAGACGAGACGAGATGAGACGAGACGAAACAAGACACAACACGACTAGTCCGAATGGACCTGTCTAGTCTACAGAGTTTGTAGTATACGAACTACACGACATGACAAGACAAGACAAGACGAGACGAGACGAGGCGAGGCGAGGCGAGGCGAGGCGAGGCAAGGCAAGGCAAGGCAAGACAAGACAAGACAAGACAAGGTGAGACAAAACAAGACAAGACAAGACAAGACAAGGCTAGGCAAGACAAGACAAGGCAAGGCAAGGCAAGGCAAGACAAGACAAGACAAACTGTAATCTCTCCAAGAGAGAAATTGGCCCTGAAAACAGAAGTACATACCTATCGCGGTGTCTTCTGGAAAGGTGACGTATCCTGAACTTGGTCCAAAGCTGACAAATGGAGGGTTGTTTCCTTCGCTTCCACCTGAAGAAAAAGTACTCAGAGTCGTGCTTGGTGAAGTCGTGGCATTCCCCGTCGTGCCTTATTATCATTATTTCTAATACATACGAGTTTATACATTATAATAATATTTTCTTAACTGGTCGTTATGCTCTTTAAACGGGCCATTACATTTTAGCTAGGCCAGCTTATGTTTTGGATCGGTTTCGCTTGTAAGTGCGCCTGTACGCTCGAAATACTCTATACTGATGATTAGTGCAGCTCTTATTGCTATATGTGACCCGTTCTCACAAAAGGGACCATAAGTCGAAAATTATCACTTTCGAGATATGTATACCACTGCAATTGACTGGTTATGCAGTTTAATTCAATATAAGAATAAAGCTGTACTACTGAAATTGACAGAAATATCAGCAGTTGAAGTTGGCTACTCACAAGGCGGCCATACTGACCCCCGGCACTCTTTTCGCCTGTAGCGGCGTTCGGCCTCGCGCGACTTAGAGTAACTTTCGCGAGAACGGGTGACATACGATGTTGTGTACATTGTGCGTGAGCGGTGGAACATTTAAATTCTACGACTGTTGTTACAATCCTGGATTGCTCAGAGTGGTCGCCGCGTCATTGAGTACGCGTCATTGAGTACGCTTTTGTTGACTCAGTAATTGCTAGCATTACAGACGCTGTCACTGTCCAGGTGTCTAAGTGGTGTGATGATAGAAACCACGAAAACAGTTCAGAACGATCTGTGAGCGTAAAAATGGTAGCAATAGCCCCTTTCAAGAATTCTGGTCCTAATATTATTACTTTTAACACATATTCTATTATTCTAATATAGATTAGCATAAAGAAGAAAGTCAAAAGAAAATAAAGTTAAAGATAAAAAAGGACTTCCAGTGGCTTGTGACTGTATCCAATCGCCTGTGATCTTACTTCAAAAGGTTTGATATATCCCAAGAACTTATATATATATAATTACCGATCAGGAAGCAGCAAATGTAGCAGGAAGACAACAGAAATATTGCCCGGTGATTCATCGTCACAGTCACACTGACATCTTTCAAAATCTAAATCAAGCACGACGAAATCAACTTCCTTCTGATGATACACAATCCGATTTCAAACATCTTCTAGATCTAAGTAAGACGCTTCTCAGCGCATCTTTCCTATGTCGATTTAGGTCTGGCTAGAAGACTGAAGAAACTGTGTCCATTAAGATATAATGGTTAATGGCGTCGCCAGCAAACGAAAGGCTTGTCCAAAAGCAAACAGTTCTTGAGTGCAGTAATGTGAGCACGGCTTGGTTAAGATTAGCATAATTTATGACGCAAGT
Source organism: Batillaria attramentaria (assembly GCA_018292915.2). NCBI lineage: Eukaryota > Metazoa > Mollusca > Gastropoda > Batillariidae > Batillaria > Batillaria attramentaria. The sequence continues at coordinate 106,541 of JACVVK020000366.1, forward strand.
GTCGCATAAAGAAAGTCAGAGCACGTTCGAGTTAGAACTAAAACCACTTCCTTCCAGGTATTCTTCGACGCTTCATATTGTGTGATATCACGACAAATGTCACCTTCACTCGTAAAGTAATCCACTTTCGAAGTCAAATATCCAGCCTGAGCAAAATTAACCCGACGCAGAAGAGTTGCACCTCAAACCTGACGTCACAGCGCTTTGTACCGTCGACACATTATCCTAAATATCAAAAGCATGTAACCCGCTTGATAATGTTTATGGAAATCCAGTCGCCGGAACAAGGCAGGAGAAAATCGTTACCCTCAAAGGCCAAGGATCGATTGAATAGAAAGGGGGAGAGAAATGCGTACTACCGCCCCCATATCAATATGTTGCTTCAGTGATTTGCCGCCCGTGATGCAGGAGTTCTGTCCCTTGCGCTCTGAATGTGGGCTACCCATTCAAAGAAAAGGCTATAACCGTATTCGTGATTTTCATTAAGCCGAGCTGGCAAATCAAATGCCTCTTTGAGCGTACTTGTGAAGAAAGAGAGAGAGAGAGGGGGGGGGGAGCAAATTATTAGGTTCTGTCAACAGTTCAAATAAACTTGAGGGGACCAGTCTATGCGGCGAACGAACAGCCATCACACTTTATCCTCTCTTAATGAAAGATTATTGATGTGACTTTCACAAAAGAAAGTGCTGCAAATTTTACCGTATCACCGGCCCCCGTAGTGTAGTGGTTACCACTTCGGACCATGGACCGGGAGACCCGGGTTCAAGTCCCAGCCGAGGCAAGCGGGATTTCTCCTACCTAGGTCGGCTCCTACCCAGAGCGGATGTGCTATGGGCCCAGTGGGGAGGCTGTTGCCACACAGCCGAGATTCACCCACTTCATGGGTGCGACTTTGGGGGTGCTTCCCTTTGTATGACACGTCTTATGATGTGGATGATTACACGGCCGGCACCGCAGGTGCCGTAGTTCCCGGGCCTGGTTAATGCCGGGATATTTATGACAGGAAGCATGGAATGCGGCCCTGTCCCGCAGTCCCAAACCACATGGACCTCCATAGCATCATCTTACCATCATCCTCATCTCCATCATCATGCATAAGAATAATAATAATAAAAATGCCCCAGCTTCCGAGCCCTCCGCGGATTCCACCCATTACCTGGGAGGAACACCAATGGAGCCGGCAAAGAGTTGGGGCAGCAAAAAAAAACAAAAACAAACAAAAAAAAAACCAAACACCTATCAACCGTCGTGCACCCGAAAAAAAAAAGTCTCAAAATTCCGAAGCGTGAAAACTGCCGGAGAGTGCTCAATCAGCTTCTTGGCCCCGACTGTCTGGAACTCCTTGCCAGTCGACCTCCGCCTTCAGCCTTCACTGCCCCTGTTTAAATCTCTTCCGTCAAGCGTTTTATGGTTACCTTTTGTTGAGTCTGTCTGTGTGCACCTTGAGTCGTTTGATGTCGTTGCACCTGTCAAACTGGATGTTAGAGTGGGGGTGCAAATAGCCGGTGTGTGTGTGTGTGTGTGTGTGTGTGTGTGTGTGTGTGTGTGTGTGTGTGTGTGTGTGTGTGTGCGTGTGTGTGTGTGTGTGTACAATATTCTCTCTCTCTCTCTCTCTCTCTCTCTCTCTCTCTCTCTCTCTCACACACACACACACACACACACACACACACACACACACACACACACACACACACACACACACACACACACACACACACACACACACACACACACACACACACAGAGCCCTACCCGTCAGTTTACTGTTCCATGATTGATTCAGTCTGTCTCCGGTTGTAATTAGTAAATTGCTCCCTCTCTGTTATTGCCACTTTCCTGTCACTCCGTCGGTATCGCTCCCATGCCACCTGATCTAAGGCCGACAACTTCTATCTTCATGTGTTTTTTTCTAGCGTAGTTTCTCCCCTTCAACAGCTCCCCTTGAATCTGACAGCTGTGCTGAATCAGGAAGATCGACTGTGTGCAATGTTTCACGACAAGCTGTTAGGCGCATGTGGGAAACGCCGAAATGTCTGGCAAGAAGATAAGCTAGCTGGTTGTTGACAAAGCATAATTGTCCAGCTCGGTAGAAGAATAAGATGCTTCTTTACTTCTTCGTCGTCGTCTTTAGTTCTTCTTCTTCAAGTTCTCTCTCTTCTCCTTCACATGGTTTATGCTCATGGGAGTGACTTCCCCTTTAACTCTTTGCTGCTTTGTACCTTCTTCCCCCCCCCCCCCCTTCTATTTTTTTAAAAGCGGATTGCTGGGCTGGTTGGTTGGTTGGTTGGCATGCTGTTAGCGTTGGTTTTGTTTGCTTGCCGTTTGCTTGTTTGTTTTCTTTCTCCAGTTATTTTTCTCTCTCTTTCTTTCATTGTTGTTTTGTTTGCCGGTTTTATTTGTTGTTGGTTTATGTTGTCTTGTTGTTGGTGGTGTTTGTTTCAGTCCTTGCTGATCTTTCACAACATTATTCAACCAGACTGACCCGGTAGCTTTAATAACATAGGACGAATGGAGTCACCTAATTAATTGATGTCCACACACACAATACCCCGTCCTCCTCCCCCCCTCCACCCCCAACCCCAAACACCCAGCAGATACTGACGTCAAGTACTTTTGTATAACGTCCTAACATTCACCAGTGCCTCCTGCCAACAGACCCAGTTAAGTCCGTCAAATATTCATTAGGGGCAGCTGAACAGTACCGGTGATTCATCGCCTCATCAAAGCAGCCGGCAATGAGACCCACGCTTCCGTGACTTGACTCTGAATGTGAACAATGAAGGCTCATACAGGTTAATTTTCTCCTTAATTAAGCCCCCGTCATATACTTTCATCACTTCTTTCTTTTTCTCTCGTGAATAAACTCTCACAATGCCTTGCCGCCGATATCAGCCATCCATGAGGCCGGGTTGCTGCCAATATCAGCCATCTATGGGGATGGATGTCATGGCAACCTGGGGTCTGCTGCACGAACAGCCACTAGGACGTGAGTCCGAGACTAGCTTGAATATGCTAAGACTGAAAGAGTAGTTCGAGGTGCATAAGCGCAGACTAGGGTAAATCTGTGGCTAGTTCAAGGACAAAACGCTAACAACAGTCACGATGTATTAAGTCTGAGACTAGAGCTAAGTCTTGGACTAGTCTAGGCCCATTTCATGCATCAGGACCCTGGGAAAGGCATTGGAAGTTTTGCTGGAGGGGACGTTTGTGATTTATGGAATGGGCAATCGACAACTTCATAGGTATCGATTCTTGAGAGAGAGAGAGAGAGAGAGTACACATAATATTTGGAGAGCACGGTATTACTGGTTACAACGTACGCGCATGTCCGGAAGTTGCGCGTGGGCTGAAACGACACGCAACGGCAACTCTTTATGGGTTTCTGATCAAGAACTTGGACTCTGTCTGCATTTACTCCTAGCTATGACGTATTTCTGGTCGCTTGTGTTATCTGGGGGCATTACGAAACTGTAACCAACTTGTAGAAAAGCAACAAAAACGATATGTATAAACTACTCTTGGACAACACATTTCACGGTCAGCAGTCAACGTTTCGACCTGTTCCTTCTTTAGGGGACAAGCAACAGCAAATGGGGCATAACTCTAACAAACAAAGGACAACTCTTTTTTGTCGGCCTACTTTTCTATGACCAAGTTGCCTTTTGGAAACAGTGAAACTGTTCTCGGGCAATTCCGTTTAATTCATTTCAATCTGGTTAAGTTCAATAATACTTTACTAATCTCCTGAGGGCATTTATGTCAGGACACAATGGGCATAAAGTATAAAAATAATATGAATAAACTATACAAACTTAGTAATGTTCAGATATTACGATCAATTAAAATTCTAGCAGCTATAGCACATTACAAATGTGCAGCCATACTTTTTGGTTGTAATGTTGTCATCGAAGAAGCCGTTGTTCAAAGCACATTATTATTACTTCATGAAAACGTATCGCAAAATTTGCTATAGCTGTTTATTAAAGCCAAAATTAAAGTTTTCCAGTGCCTCATCTTTGAAGGGGAGCCGGGGTGGCCGAATAGTAGAGCGTTGGACTCTCAATGCTCGGGTCGTGAGTTCGAATCCCGCTGGCTGGGGCCAAATATTTGTGCTGGCCTTTTTTCTCGTTGCCCCGTCTTTGATATCACCCTTATGTGGTGGAAAAGGACGTTAAACTCCCAAACACCCACCCACCCACCCACCCTCATCTTTGAAATCACCCTTGCAGTGCATAAAAAGACATGAAGCTTGGGGCGGGTGGTGGTCTAGTGGTTAATACTTTGTCACCAACGGGAGAAGTCAGAATTTTGCTTTCTCGTATGTGGCACCGTTCATTCGGGCCGACCGTCGGGGGTTCTCTCCGGGTACCCCGGCTTCCTCCCCCTCTGCTTTGGAAATGTTCAGCCGACAAAATTAACAAATAAATGCAATTCTTAAAAAAAAAAAACACACAAAAAAAACTTCACATGCTGAGCTGGCCCTTCCCATAATGTGATTGTTATGTGTGTATGTCCAGTGTCTGAGAGAATGTGTTTGATTCACGTGAGCGTGTGTGTTGGGGTTTAGCTCGCGACTCTTTGAGCCAAATATGTGGGATAAAGCGCCTATATTAATGCCATTATTATTATTATTATTATTCCTACCCACCCACTCACAAATAGCTACTTAACCCGCCATGTGTTCGGGTGTCGTTCTGGTTTTCCATCGCTGTCTTCTGAATCGATACAGACTGTGTCACCGAGGTGAGAATGTCTCTCACCGACACGACACGATCGACCATTCACCAATGCTATCATTGATTCCCCCCCCCCCCCCCCCCATACGAGACCCACAAATTTCTTAACTCCCGTTCCCGTAAAGTATCTAGGCGCGTGACTGGCATCCGACAACGTTGTGGAGAACTTTTCATCGACTTTGTTTACTCCGTGCACCTAGAACGGTCACTTGCGTCATGGTATAACATAACAGATCATTGTGAACACTCGGCTAGGTATTATTGTAGTCGAAGCTTGTTTTTGTACCGACGGAGCGACCTAGCCGACTTGAAAGCGTTGGTTGGTTGGACTATTGATAGAAAAACAACAACAACAACAAAAAACGGTGCTATTTATGAGCATGCAACACCCCTTCTGAGAGAGCTCCATTGGCTACCAGTGCATTTCCGCCTTCAGTATAAAATGTCTGTTCTGGCTTTTCGTCATTTTGATGGCACCCTTCCACCATACCTTTCGGCTTCACTTGTTCACCTATCAACCGTCGCGAACCCTCCGGTCGTCGTCCGAGAGGCTTCTCAAAATTCTCAAGCGCAACCTGAAATCCTCGAGCGAGCGCTCCTTCAGTTTTGTCGCACCAACCTTTTGGAATTCTCTGCCAGCACATCTCAGAAATGCGCCCACACTGTCTGTTTTTAAGAGCAATCTTAAAAACGTCCCTCTTTTGTAAAGCCTTCCAGTAATTTCCTGTGTCAGTAACTAGTCAGTTTCACCAGTGTATGTCTGTCCATCGTTTGTAAAATGTGCGAGTGTCGGTGGATGATTGGCGCATTGAGTTTATTCTAAAGAAATGCGTCCTACAAATACCATTTATTATTATTATTATTATTATTATTAAGGAAAAGCTCTGTGGGCTCAACGAAAGATGTATTACTGTAATACATAATTATTTGAGGACACAAAATTAAAGTTACCGAAAAAAAAGGTCACTTGAACTCACTCGGTGCGCCTTCGTTATATTCGTTCCCCCTCAATTTAACGCGCGCATGATCTCTTTCACACAGTAGCAAACCTAGTCGCAAACCTAGGCCTGCAGCAAACCATGCATGAAGCTGTTGTGTCGACAGTTTGATGCAGGCGTTGAGAACAACGGAAAACGGAACCTCGTATCAGGACAACCGGTGGCGTGACCACCTTCAGGGGAACTACTGAAACCCCGCTGGGATAATTATTGCTTTTTTCCGCCTGGAGACATATTGTCGCGCTGTACGGAGTTAGTGAGGTGAGACAAAGCTGGCTGCTGTATAGACAGCTTGAGATCCAGTAATGAAGATAAAATGAGCTTTTTTTTAAGGTTCATTTTGTAATTTCGATCCCTTCATATTAGCAGCTGACGTATTTTAGAAATATTGGCAGTTATCATACTAGCGATCAGTCTGTTTTTTGTTGCTGTTTATTTGTTTTTGTTTGATGTTGTTGTTGTGTTCGTTGTTTGTTTGTTTGTGAATTTGTGTGGGTTTGTTCTTATTGCGTTGTTTATGTTGCTGCTTGTTTTTGTTTGTTGTTGTTTTCTTGTATGTTTGTTGTTTGTTTTGTGTGGATGCGTTCTTGTTTTGCGTAGATGTTATTGTTCTTTCGACGTTGTTTTGTTTTGTTGGAAGGGGTCGGGTCGACTTTGGAACCTTGACTTCCCCACATTATCACAATTCTTTCTCTTAATATCGTGACTGTTGTTGTTGCTAATTGTTTGTAGCCGTTAAAACAACAAGAAAAAAATGCAAAATAATATCTCCACATCTCTCTCCGTACCACCAACAACCCTGTGCGTACAAGCAGTACATGCAGTACTCTCTACTACCCACCTTTCTCTTTTGTCTCTCCCACTCACCCCCCTCCCCCCCCCCCTCCCCATCCCGTACACGCTATACCTGCAACAGACCGTGTGTGGGACAAAGAGCCCGCAGTAAGTTACCCGCTGAAGCTGGCGACAGGTGAAGTGCTCCAGGTACTCTTTGATCGATCGGCAGTTTTCCGAACGGAGCGCGTTCAGCACGCAACAGCAGCTTGGGGCTTTCGACAGTCGCGGTGTAGTGTAGCGGTGATGCGGATTGTGTCAGAGTCTGTTCACACTTCGGTGAGAGGCGGTGTATGTGATGTTTTTATTTGGGTGAACGCTCATATAATTATTCCGTAGATTACTACAGGCTCTACAGAGGCTATTTGTGGGCGACATTTGTCTGGCGTAAGGACACAAACTGAGCATGGGGTCATGTTTGGTGTTTATTTGAAGAACCCTGTTTGGCGAGTGCCCTAGTTTGTAGTGACTTTTGTTGTCATGAAAAAGGCGTGATTTTCGTGGTTTATGTAGTTGGTGGGGCAAGGTGCATGCCAGAGGGCTGCAACGATAGGCAAGCTGCCAGTGAAGCTGGGACTTCTTGGGCACAGGTCGTGCAAAGGTGACGTGAGTGGTCTTGAGTGAAGTGGCTTTCTGGCCAAAACAGAAAGTAGACTTGCATTACTCCAGTGAGGCCTTAGCGGAAAGGAGACATTCACTTTCTTTTAAACTCCTGTCAGGTACATTGTGAATTGTAATTTTTGTTTCTTGAAGCATTTTGAGGCCTCCTGCAATTTCAATCTTTTCTCGAGGATTTTCATCCAGGGCAGCCCGAACTACTCAAATTCCACCTGTTGTTTTGGAAACACTTGCCAAATTTTGTGAATTCTTCTGTCCGCTTGAAACAGTGTATCTTAGTGATTGGTAGAGCTTTGAGAGCAATACGCTGCCGTTTGCGAGATGTGCGGCGAGCGAAATTTCAAACGGCCCCAAGTCCTTCTTCTTAGCGAGTGACTGGAAGATGTAAGCTGACACCTGGTTTTCTTTTCACATTGAGCCTTCTGTTGGCACGGTGCCGGCTTGTGAGAGACTGAAACTGCGTCAGTGCCTAAGTTGTTTCATTTTACACACTACCAAAACGGCACAGAATACTCTGATAGCATGGAAGTCTCGCTTGTCTCTTGTGTTTCACTGGGGCCTTCTCATTGATAAGTGTCAGATTTAATCAGCCAGGCAGTATCAGAAAGACGAAGACGATATGCTTTGAAAAACAACAGAGAATAATTCTCAGTCTTGTCTAAAAGCTTGCCTTGAACGCCGTAAGAAAGTTCGACAGCTGAGAACCGTGAATGGATTTTTTGCAGTGTTGAGTTTGGATCGTGCGGGCAGTGTTGTGAATCAGCAACTATGCATGCACCAGCCTTGGATGTTTGATGCTGCATATCATCGATAATCTTGTTGCCACTGAGCTTTCGGCGATCTGGCTGGACCCTCGTGGTGACGCCCATCCCTGTGTGTGTGCTTGTTTGGCAAAATAATCCTCAGTTATGCTCTCCCCGAGACGACGTGCTGAAGAAGCTGGGTGATAGTGTCGTTGCTGCCTCTGCAGCGTGTTTGGGTCTGTAATGGACTAGAAGTGAGTTTGTGGTTCGCGCGCACACACACACACACACACACACACACACACACACACACACACACACACACACACACACACACACACACACACACACACACACACACAGAGTTTGATACTAAAAGCATTGACAGTTGCAGAAGCACAGTATTATGTAAACGTTTTTCCCCTGCATAGACTTTGTTTTTTTTTAAATCAGTTGTTACTTCCTTCCTTTGTCGGAATTGTCAGAGAGAGATTCAGGTGTCAAGGGGGAGGACCGGGGTGGGGGAATGGGGAGTGGGAGGGGGGGGAGGGGGGACGCTTTCCGAAAGAAGAAAGAGGTGGATTTGAAAAATATGAAGCGTTTGGAAGTTCAATGATAATCATATAGCAAATGCCGGGTATAATAAGCACCGTCCCCATGATATGCAAGAACCTATCATTTAACCCGCAGCCGAGGATAACTTGAGCAGACCGTTCGCACAGCTATAGTTTATACAAGGAACCAGGCTTCTAAACCTCTCTCTCTCTCTCTCTCTCTCTCTCTCTCTCTCTCTCTCAACACTGACCATATAGATAGAAATGTGTTACATACATGTTTTTGAATGTTAGTGACGACTTTGAAGTTCTTACTTGACGTACAGCCAATAATTATTATCATCGACACATGCCATATATGTTTTGATTTGTTTATCATGTATAGTTTTCTCTTTTAGAAAGTTAATACTTTTTTTTTTTTTTTTTTTTCCTTTTTCCTCCTTGTTTTGATGTTGTCTTTTTCTTTTTTCTTCTTTTTTAAATACCCTTTAACGTAGAATAGCAGGACAGCTTGTAAGACAGGCAGCAATGCCTAAATGCTCTATCCTGAATAAACGAACGTTTCATCGTCATCATCATCATCATCATCATCATCTCTCTCTCTCTCTCTCTCTCTCTCTCTCTCTCTCTCTCTCTCTCTCTCACACACACACACACACACACACACACACACACACAGAATGACAATTGTAACTATTTACTAAAGACGCTAACGAGATACGTGGAATAGTAATGGGGAAACAAAGGACGTTAATGCCCCCAAACGCACACCCACTCCCGCCACACCGTAACGGCCGATCAAACCTAAGCAGTTACAAAACAGATTTCAGCATGAACGCGTCCCGGTGAGCCAAACCAAGAACGCGCGTATTGACTGTGTGTTGCAGCGAAATGACGCTGTGCTGAAAGCAGGCATTAGGCTAGAGAGAGGGAGGGAAAGCCCACAAGACACACAGCTTACAGCGAGAGCGCAGAGAGACAGAGAGGGAGGGATAGAAAGAGACAGTTGTGACGATTTATCCTTTGACCTGAGGTGAGGTCAGGTGATTAGGGATTGAGGTGGTGATCCGTGCCTGATCCAAAAAAAAGCGGATTGTTGCTGGACGTTCGGACGTGGGACGTGTGTTCTTGTCGAAGACTGATGACCACCACGGTATGTGTGCCTTTCTTGTTTTCGTACTTTTTGCTGTCATGTGTTGACAGTCTGGAGTGTTTCGCAATAATATTGTCGGAGTGATGTCCGGCTGTCAATACAGAGGACGAGGTGGTGAGGGTTTTGTTTGTTTGTTTGTTTGTTTGTTTGTTTGTTTGTTTTCGTTGTTGTGAGTGAACATAGAACCTCTCTCTCTCTCTCTCTCTCTCTCTCTCTCTAGTTTTAGTCTATCATAATTACTTACCAGTCTAGTCTGCCATTTCATTTCTGTCAATATGTACTTTTTCCCACTGAGCATTCAGCCGCGAATTAGTCTTTGTGGCTTGCGCGGCTTTAAGCCCTAAAAACTCACTCCCTCACTCACCCCACTGAGCATTAACATAAGCGGTGCCGCTTGTTTATGCTCACTATCTGTTTACTTGAACGACTTGTCAGTATTGCAATAAACCTGTTTAAACCAAGTCGGGGTGGCAGTGGGGGCGAGGGGATAGCTTGCAGGAGGAAGGTTTTCATATGTTGAGAAACTGAAGTTCGGGGGGAAAAAACTCTGGTAAAATCTGGTGATTGTATACAGTCTTTGGAAAACTAGCTGCATCTCCTTAACTATGTGATATAATATCTTATGGTGTTTGAGCTGGACTGGTGTGTGTGTGTGTGTGTGTGTGTGTGTGTGTGTGTGTGTGTGTGTGTGTGTGTGTGTGTGTGTGTGTGTGTCTCTCTCTCTCTCTCTCTCTCTCTTTAATGTTGTTTGAGTTTGGGGAGGGGGCGTATTCTTGTGCCGCTGAAATACTTCGTGGTAAATTAATACCAGCCGTATATGTATCGTCTTTGTTATTACAAAACCGCCATCTAGCCCTTGTGTCATCCAAACAGATAAAAACAACAGACATTTACGTACCGTGGGAACATAACGATCTAAAGTTTCCTCATAGCTAACACGCAGCTACAGTTTCAGCCACGAACAAAGCTCAGCACAGGAACAGCTTGCCGACCCTTGTCCTACAGAACTGATTATCGCGATAGTCCCCGGTGACCAAATCAGGCATAGACAGACGATGACATGATTTGGGGATTGAGGGGGAGTCTAATGCCTTACCTTCAGACGTCAGCGCGTTGCCTTCAGTGTAGTGATTATGGAGACGGTTCTTTTGTGTTCAGCGGGCAAGCAACAATAGGTGGGAGATTCCACGTGGTCGTTGTGTGTCGTGTTCGCCGGCCAGCAGTGTTGACGATATGTCATATTGATGAACTGAACTGGTTGGAGAGGCAGGTGTTTTGTTGAGGTAGTGGTGGTAGTGATAAGTGTGTGTGTGTGTGTGTGTGTGTGTGTGTGTAGTGATAAGTGCATGTGTGTGTGTGTGTGTGTGTGTGTGTGTGTGTGTGTGTGTGTGTGTGTGCTGGTAGTGATGAGTGTGTGTTGGTAATGATGTGTGTGTGTGTGTGTGTGTGTATGTGTGTGTGTGTGTGTGTGTGTGTGTGTGTGTGTGTGCATTGCTTTATACTTTTTTTTTCTCGTGTTGTTGTTATTTTAGGTTTCTGTTTTTTTCAGCCCAACTTGATTAGAAATTAATTTGTACAGCATTGTACACTATAAAAAGTCCGCTTCATATATGCGTGACATACTAAGTCATCGAGTGAATAGAGCTGATTTTTTATGGGCATTCTGTGTGCCACTTATGAACAATAATCGGGTGACACTGCGCTGTGTGAGATAGTTTTTTATGGCCATTAGGAACGCCACCCTCGACTTAGCTGTAAATCACTTTCTACCTATCTCTTTCCTCAAAGGGATCTGGGATACCCGAACTAATACAGCGTTGAGCTTTCAATGATCGTGGGTTCAAATCCCGGCTTGGTGCTAAACATTTGTGTTGTCTTTTTCCTCGTTGCTCCGTCTTTGGTGTCATCCTTATTTGGTGGAAAAGGACGGTAGACTAAACATATCTCTTTGCTTGGGTTGCACAATCGTCAGCATTCTGTCTAACCTAAACGTTTTTGGTGGTTGTTGTTGTTGTTGTTGTTGTTGTTGTTGTTTTTCCCACAACTCTGCGCCAGCGCCAGTTCCTGTGGTGTTCCAGTGGGTGGAATCCATGGAGGGCTCAGACGTTGAGGCAATTTGTATTTTTACTATGCATGATGATAGAGATGGAGATGAGGATGATGGTAGGATGACACCATGGAGATCCGTGTGGTTTGGGACTGCTTGACAAGGCCGCATTCCGCGCTTCCTGTGTAGGATAAATCCCGCTCGCCTCGGCTGGGATTCGAGCCCGGATCTCCCGGTCCATGGTCCGAAGTGCTAACCACTACACTACGGGGTCCAGTACGTTACCTAAACGTTTACAAGCGTTAAGACGCGTCTTAACTATAGCGATCAACCCAGAAGACCGAAGAAAAAACGCTTCGCTGGAAACATTTTGGGGCCTCGCGAAGAGATTTTGGGCTGTTCGGGCTTCGCTCAACATGTTATTCAAACATTCGCGATCAACCCCGAATGATTTCGCCAGACGCTATCTGATTGGCTGGTCCAGATTCGCCAGCTATCTGATTTCAAGATGGCGGAGGGTCGCGCTCGCACATGGCCGGTGTCGGTTCAAAGTTACAAGCATTAATATTTCGGCAATGAAGAAGTTTCTTGGTGCTGCTGGAATACATTGATTAGTAAGGATAGTGTACATTTGACTTACAATGTTACAGGTGAAGTAAGAATGCGAAATATCTGTAATTACAGCGTTTTTGCTTCGCATGCTAACGCCGTCTGCTCGCGTGGCGGCTCAGTCGCCGCGTCGTCACATGAGTACCGAGTCAACGTTCTAGTCGCTGATATTTCAGGCATCTATAACTTTCATGGCTCACTTGCGTCACTCTGATTGCTGAGGTAGTGTAGAATTTTGATTTTGTTTGCTAAAATTGATGCAAAACCGCGATATTGTTGTTGGTATGACGTTTTTCTTCCGCCGTGTGCTGGTGACCGTCTGCTACGCCGGTGTACCGGCTCGTAACTGTCTGTCGGTTCAGTGGTTTCGTTGGTGATTATTTCGGTTTTTAATGCAATTCATGGTGCAGTTGGGTCACATTGATTAGTTCAGATAGCGCCCTTTTGAGTGCGTAAAGCCATGTTGTCGTGTAACCCCTTGATTTCTTTCAACAGCTACAGTTGCTACGAGACGCACTTCATTGGTAGCTCACAATCGGCGCCATTGCTATTTTCCTTCGGTCACATGTCACGAATGCTTGACGCCTAGTTAGTACGTGGAGGCCACGCGGAACAAAGGCGAAGAAATTCGGATGTCATCGGCGAGGACCTCTTCGGCCATAGTTAAGACGCGCCTTTACGAAAGTGAAATGAACTTAACATTCCTGAAATCTGTACGGACAATCAGAAGAAGTTTCATCCGCTGACTGATTTATATCGGACTTAAATGCACCTAGGGCAGTTTTGGATCTGGGCACAGTGTATCATGCTGGTAAGGGACAGTGAGATATAGATCTCTGATCAGAGAGACTACGCATCAGTGGTTTGTCAGCTGGACCGGAAAGGACAAAGGTCTCCGAGTAGAGAATGCGCAAGGTCATTTGGGTTACCGGCATTCTTTCGAAAGATACATGTATTAGCTTTTTCTTTTTAATACTTTATTATCCCTTTTGGGAAAGTCGGGCTGCTTCTCCCGGGGGAAGCACGTCGCCGCGGTGCAGCGCCACCCAATACCTATCCTACATGTATATTGTTTTTACAATTTGGGCTGGGGGAGGAAAGCGGAGAACCCGGAGAGAAACCCCCGATGAGCAGCCCGGCAGCCAGGAAAAAAACGGTATCATATGTGTTCAGTTTTGTAGTTAGTAGCCACACCGAGCGCAACGACTGTGATGTGCACATTGTGTGTTTCGCGCGCTGTGCCCAGTTAAGAGCAGGCTTAAGCGCACTCGACGAAAAGTGTTCCACGGGGTTGTGATATACCTAACACAAACGTATTGAGACTTGAACGTGTGGACATTGACATGAGTTGTATCTGTGTGGTAACTGCTGTGTATTGCCTGGAGCAAGGTAAGTTAACCGCTGACCGGACAGATAATTTAATGTGCCCTTGAGAAACGTCCTTTCCCCGTAGTACCCGAACCTGGTTAACGCCGGGATATTTATGACAGGAAGCGTGGAATGCGGCCCTGCCCCGCAGTCCCAAACCACACGGACCCACACTTACCATCATCCTCATCTCTATCATCATGCATAATAAATATTACCCCAGCTTCCGAGCCCTCCGTGGATTCCACCCATTACCAGGGAGGAATACCACTGGAGCCGGCAAAGAGTTGGAGCAGAAAAAAAGTTCTTTCCCATTTCCCATGGACTAACAATTGATGTACTTTACAGCAATTGGCTTATCACGTGGGCTAGCAGTTGATACACAGTTCATGAAACAACGGAACTGCGGAAATTGTAATAACGGAATTGCAATCCGTGTTCCACATGCTCATTGTGCGTGTTGATGAAACTTTGCCGTGCTCGGAACGGACAACCCACTCGGGTACGGTGTACGTTAAAACCGTTGAAAATGCTATTCTGTATGAGATTCCAGTATGGTGTCACCTTTTCATCCATAACGTTGTACTTCACAATGTACGGAAAGCTGTGAGGTCCATTTTCACCCACGAGGGGCTCTCTTTAAACAGACCGACCATTGGCCGTTTCGGCAACACAAACTTTATTTTTTTTTGCCGGTGTCTGAAAACAAACGATTAGCATGCAGTGACCTGTTTATATAATCACGTCATGAGGTCTTGTCGCCTACGGCAATAGCCTTGTTCGTTGTGGGTGCTGGCCGGGGGAATCGCAGCCGTGAGACGTCCATGCTGACATGCAATGACGAAGCAGTTTGCTGTCCGGTATCAACGCATCACACATTCCGAACTGCCACTTTCTGTTTTGGGGGCAGGCAGCGGAAATTATTGGACACAAGAATAGGTGGTAATGATGAGTAGGTATGATTTGGAATCGGGGATTGTGTGCACGCAAGTCTTACCTACTCTAGTCATTATGAATCGAGAATCATTCACCTCTGTATAATTATGACATTATGGTGTGTGTGTGTGTGTGTGTGTGTGTGTGTGTGTGTGTGTGTGTGTGTGTGTGTGTGTGTGTGTGTGTGTGTGTGTGCTTTGCTTTTTGATTGTACGGCTCAGTAATGTATGTGTAACGTACGGCATTATTTTCGAAGCGTTTGATTTCCTGCTCTTCAATCGTTTGACCCTATCAATCATGAAATGCCGGTAAGAAGTAAAATAATACGGTGAAGGGATCGAAATATTAAGGCCAGCGATTTGTCGTTTTTATCTAGATTTAAATTAATGCACCAACCAGGCATTTAGCACACCATGAATAAAACAAAATGTTAATCAAATCGGGTAATCAATCAGGTTTATATGTCACGCAATCAGAAATATGCATCGCCATATTAGGGTAGGACAATAATCCTAACTTTTTACCACAGAAATCAGTAGAGCACAGGGCCCGTATGTAAAAGTCGAGGTTAATTTAACCCACGGCTACGTGTCTAACCCAGACTAGGACAAAAGAAACCCCAAAACAAAATTAAATAAAAAAGGAAGCGAAGAAAGAAAGACAAAAATCCTGCTATAGCGGCATAGGCACCTTGCTGGAATGGACCCGCTTCCTGATTTAAAACAACAACAACATCAACATACAAAAAAAAGAAGAAAATTGAACACTAGAGCTAGTTTAGCTTGAGGTTAGACTCTAACCCGGGCCTAAACTCCCTAACCCCGACTTTTACATGTGGGTCCAGGCCCCTAATGCTGTGGAGGCCTCCGTGAATTTTTTTCTCCGTCCGCGTCACCGTTAAAAAACGACCGTTTATTTTGCCAGTTTCACTATATGAGCCCTATAAATGGGTTTTTTTTAGAGTATGCACAATGTATGCGTGTTTGCGAGTATATCACCTTTTCTGTCTCTTTCAGACGGTCCCGAAAAGAACGGCCAAAGTACCCAGTGAAGAGAACTATGTCAGTGTGATCGCACACACAGACAGGCATGCGTGATGGGGAGCGTAGATGAGGCATGGAAACTGTTGTTCAATGAGGTACTTGTACCGTTTCATTTCTTTGCGCGGGTTTTAGTTCTGCATCATGTGACTTTTCTGGCTGCTTAATAGCATGTTTGCATGCCTTAATTGTCATAGTAACAATTACTATTATTATATAAATAATATTATATATTATTAAATAAATAATTATGATTATCAACAAGACAGAAAACACAACCCACAGTGCCCAGCTTCTGCAGTATTCTGAACAAGGCTGGGGCATATAGCCTAAACCACACTTTGAGTATATTAATTTGATTACAAACCCTATTCATTCGTCATAAGACAAACAACAATTAAATGGGAGGGCGTTTACAAGATAGAATAGATATGATGAAGATTTTGTTAAGGAAAAAAGTTCTGTAACAAATGAAAAACAGCGCGATAATCGTAACATTTATCAAAGTGGGTGTGTTCTGTTGAATCTGATAATGACACGGAAACGTGACAAGGGTTTGAGTGGGGCTTAAAAGTGAAAAGCCTTTCGATGAAACAGCTGCTCATGCGCAATGGTCGATCACAAACACCGTCAGCAGCTCAATAGTGACCCGAAACGAGGTTAAGCACTCGCTTTACGCCTTTTAACTGTCGTAATTCAGGGCGTTGTCAGAATTGATACTGTCATGCCATTTGGCGTTTTAATCTGATCAGAGATATTGCTAAGATATGCGTATGAGTTAGTTAGTTAGTTTTTTAGGGCTTTACGCCGCGCAAGCAAATATGCGTATGAAAAAACAGGGGAAACCTGTGGAAGGGTTGGTCAATGTTTGTGTTTTAAACGATTGAAACGGTGAAGAGCGCTCTGAGTTGGAAACAGGAAGAGCGTCTCCAGCATGCCAACAAATTTAAGGAAATGTTGACCAAAAACAAAAAGCAGAGAGATTTGCCACAGCTCTTAGGGACTTTATGGCTCGTGTGTGTGTGTGTGTGTGTGTGTGTGTGTGTGTGTGTGTGTGTGTGTGTGTGTGTGTGTGTGTGTGTGTGTGTGTGTGAGAGAGAGAGAGAGAGAGAGA
The DNA here is from genome assembly GCA_018292915.2 of Batillaria attramentaria. Taxonomy (NCBI): domain Eukaryota; kingdom Metazoa; phylum Mollusca; class Gastropoda; family Batillariidae; genus Batillaria; species Batillaria attramentaria. The sequence goes on from JACVVK020000366.1 coordinate 123,291, forward strand.
GAGAGAGAGAGAGAGTTGAGTCACTCTGTGAGAATTTTGCGCTATATAAGGACAATTCATTATTATTATTATTATTATTAGTGTGTGTGTGTGTGTGTGTGTGTGTGTGTGTGTGTGTGTGTGTGTGTGTGTGTGTGAAAAGGCGTTAAGGCTTTGTCACTTCTCGTGATCCTCCTTATTCGCATTCCGCACATAGAAGCAGTAAGAGAGAATGATAACCTTAGGACGTTAATTTAATAAAGGTTCTGCCGTATCCATTCTCGAGGATTAAAAAGGATTAAAGTATTCCAGGGCTGTTAACACAAGGCTTTAGACCTACTAACTGCACGTCCATCTTTGCAAGAAGAGTTGGAGGCTGTGGCCGGTGGCGTGGAAAACAGAGATAATGTCGCACGCAACAGAGCGTGGGGTGAGCGGTGGTATAATAGGTAGCGCGTCGGATTTGCCCGCTGCGCTACTGAACGGCCGTCACCAATGTCACGGCGATGAAGCGTGGGTTCGAGCCCACGTCGAGCTTGTGATATGTGATACCGGTTTTTCCTGGCTGCAGGGCTGCTCATCGGGGGTTTCCCTCCGGGTTATCCGGCTTTCCTCCCCCAGCAAAACTGTTTTTAAAAAAATATAGGCTAGGTATTGGGTGGCGCTGCACCGCGGCGACGCGCTTCCCCCGGGGGAGGCAGCCCGAATTTCTCGAAAGGGAAAATAAAGTAGAAAAAAAATAGCAGGGCGGCGGCTGTACATAAAGTAGCTCTAAGCAGAAGCAGGCTTTCACTGCTTCTTCCGCCAGCCCTGCGGAGCCTTAAGTGTCTTAGATGAGATAGTTCACAGAATACCCTAACATGATGTACCATACGGCATACCATACCATAGTTCGGGCAACCCATGAGTGATCGGGGACGCCACATCCTCGATTTCAGGAGAGGGGAGACCATGACTAAACATACCACAGCACTCTCTGGGGCACAGAGTCTTTCAGTGGAAAGTACCTCTGTGCACAGTGGGGAAATGGCGCTCACTGCGCTACCGTGACGGGCCTAAATTGTCTCGGTGCTCTCAAACACAAGGTCGCGCACTATGTCATCCTTGACCAGCTTTGAACCCAGAGGGATCCTCAATGGCGCAAGTGATGGCAGGCTGTCTTCAGAGTGAAAGTAGGCGTGTTTCTGAATCAGAGACATACATAACATGTCTCTGTCTGAATGGACAGATCTATTATTACATTCAGTCCTAGAGCACGGGTGTGTATGCTTTTGTAATCGTCTCTTATTCCACCACAAGGCAGGTACGTGATCGTCTGCACCGTGCAATAATACTTGCCTGTAGAGTGCAGCACCCTTGCCTGTCAGAGTGCAACCCCCTTGCCGTTTACTCACATCCTGTTGGATCAGTGTACCACGTAAACAGTGCCATCAAAGCGCAACAATAATTGTCCGCTGGCAAAGATTTTGCCCAAACGAAAAGTGGTCGGATATTCAAGACTTCGTTTCAAATCGAATCATATGACACACAAGTCTCTGCTTTTCTAAAAAAAATTCGCCATTTTTGAAAATGGCGCTGGGTGTAAGCAGTCACATTTTCACGCCCCGCCGAAAAGGGACTGCACTCTGGAGTCTAATACCACAGATCCCTTCCACAAAGGATCCCTCATAGCTCAGTGCCGGTGCCATAAACACTACAAAACTAAACGCTCCTTTTCTTGTAAGCTATGTC
>JACVVK020000366.1:130000-132500 GCA_018292915.2 Batillaria attramentaria
TGCATTTTAAGTTCATTATTTTTAAAAAAAGGTTCTGGTGAATTTTAAATAGATTCTATTACCGAGTGATTGCCATTTTCGTACTTTTTCTTTTTCTTTGTAGAGTGTGTGTGTGTGTGTGTGTGTGTGTGTGTGTGTGTGTGTGTGTGTGTGTGTGTGTGTGTGTGTGTGTGTGTGTGTGTGTGTGTGTGTGTGTGTGTTGGGGGGGGGGGGGCTCTTTGTGGTGCAAATTTCGTTTTCGGCTGTATGTAAGCTTCCTCTTGTGTTCACGCATTGCCTGTCCTTGGCAATTTTGCAATTGTCAAAAATAATATATGTTGAATTGGAGAAGTTATAATTCGCGAGTCTAATAAAAATATTCGGACGTGACACACAATTCACTTTCCGTTCCGTTCCGCCTTACAGTCTCACTCCTGTGCCCGATATAGGTACCTATGGCCCCTACTCTCGTACACATGGCCCCTACTCTCGTACCCATGGCCCCTACACTCGTACCCATGGCCCCTACTCTCGTACCCATGGCACCTACACTCCTACCCATGGCCCCTACACTCGTACCCATGGCCCCTACACTCGTACCCATGGCCCCTACACTCGTACCCATGGCCCCTACACTCGTACCCATGGCCCGTACTCTCGTACCCATGGCCCCTACTCTCGAACCCATGGCCCGTACTCTCGTACCCATGGCCCCTACTCTCGTACCCATGGCCCCACTGACTGCCCACCTTAACTAAGTGCGATAAGCTCCTAAACAATAGATTATCTGTCAAAAATGACCATTGACATTGTGTTTTGTGTCCGACAGTTTTGTGCGGGATTTTGTGCGGGCTCCTAACGACGGGTTGTCGCTGTTACTGCGGCTGTTGGCAAACCTCCAAAACGCGGAGAGTAGCAAAGGGAAGTCATCCGGCAGTCTCAATCACTCAACATCCAGGCTAGACGACTACAAGAGAAGTATTGTAAGTTTGATTCTGGCATTTTTCTTTCTGGAATCTGTTGGGTTTTTTTGCAGTATCTACTATTTTGACGTACTTCGATCAGACGCTAAACTCATTTTTATTTTCTTTTTTTTTTTCTTTCTTTCTTTCTTTTTTTTTTTTTTTCTTTTTTTTTTTCTTTTTTTTTTTGGGGGGGGGGGGGGATTATGAATCTCATCAAATGCTCTTCAGCTGTTCTCACGTTTCAATTTTTTTTAATAAATAATTTAAGCCCCATTGGGGGCATGTGAAGGGAAAAAAACAAATGATTAAAGAATTAAGTAAGCAAAGAAATACAAGATAGCAGATGGCAAACTTCTGTTTACCTAACCTTCCTCCGGCCCCGCTCCTCACCCCCTTGATACACGTACCTACCATCAACAGTCATCTGCAGGAAGGGGATCTGAGCGCTTTCAGATCCATGCTGCGGAGGGATTTGGTGAATAATGCTTCGTCTTGTGATCAGATATATTTTCGTTTCTTTTTTGTGTCAGACTGACGAACACGACTGTCTTCTGTGTATCAAGTATTCACTCAGGGTGCAGGTAAGGCTCAACAGCTTGAAGTAAATAGATAATTATCAAGAACGCCTGTAGCAGCTGACCGGTGTTGAAAAGGAAATGCTCACCATCTGAGTACTCTCTCTCTCTCTCTCTCTCTCTCTCTCTCTCTCTCTCTCTCTCTCTCTCTCTCTCTCGTCCCCCCCCCCGCCCTTGTTTTGATGTCTCTTTTTTACCCTTTTAACGTAGAATAGCAGGACAGCTCGTAAGACAGGCAGCAATGTCTAAATGCTCTATCTTGAATAAAAAAAACACGTTTCATCATCATCATCATCATCATCATCTCCATCATTTCTCTCTCTCTCTCTCTCTCTCTCTCTCTCTCTCTCTCTCTCTCTCTCTCTCTCTCGTAATTCGTGAACCGCAAGGTTGCTTTAACTGAAAATTGTATTGAGCATATCATAAGTTCATCTTGTTTATGCTCAAACTGTTTCTCTGTGTTTCCCCCATTGCAACGAAATAAATATGTTTAAATCAACAGCTTTCATCCTCATCATCATCGCCAACATCACACACACACACACACACACGCACGCACGCACGCACGCACGCACGCACGCACGCACGCACGCACGCACGCACGCACGCACGCGCACACACACACACACACACACACACACACACACACACACACACCACCACCACACCACCACCACCACCAGTGATAAAGTAAAGTATCGTATTTGTTCAGAATGCAATCAGCCAACTGGCCAATGACGCTGACGGGTTACAGCGGATCGCCGGTGGCGCAATGGGAACAAACAGCAAGGCTAGGGTTACCTGTCTAGAGGTGAGTAGTCCTGTGAGGAGATACTGTGTTACAATGTCTCTGTAACCAGAGAAATAGAATCTTCTATGTCCAGGGGCGCCGGAAGATGTTGGGGGGAGGGGGGCAGAATCTCGGAGGGGGGGAACGTTGCCCGAAGAAAGTGAAAAGCGCGGGGGGGGGGGGGGGGAGGG
>JACVVK020000366.1:137500-140000 GCA_018292915.2 Batillaria attramentaria
AAACTCGATATATTGATGTAGGTGATACAGCGAGACGCACGCACGCAGGCACGCAGGCACACATCCACGCACGCGCGCACACGCACGCACACACACACACACACACACACACACACACACACACACACACACACACACACACACACGCATACGCACACACACACACACACACACACACACACACACACACACACACACACACACACAGGGGGGGGGGGGGTGAGAGAGAGAGAGAGAGACAGATAGACAGACAGACAGACAGGTAGGCAGGCAGGCAGGCAGACAAAGAGGAAAACCAAGTGCAAGTTAGTTAGTTAGTTAGTTAGTTAGTTAGTTAGTTAGTTAGTTAGGGCTTAACGCCGCGCAAGCACAACTATTAATTTTCGCGGCTAAAACCAAGTACAAATAAATGTTAATTTTTAATTGATTCTCAGCAAAGACTCGAATTCATACCTCAAACATTGACAGTCTAAACAGAGAGAGAGAGAGAGTTATCTACAGTATATTGTACTTGTTACACTGAATGAGAAAATTCATGTTTTGTCTGTTTGCAGGTGGATCTGCTACTTCGACGACTTAAGGTGAGCTACACGAGTCTGCTATTGTAATTTACACGTACTCTACCAAGGAAACAAAACATGTTCAGTCTTACAGTTGGCACTCCTGGAAACACACCACCACTTTTACGTAAAGCTTGTTCTCGTTCTTCTTGTTTTTGTTGTTCTTGTTGTTCTTGTTCTCATTGTTCTTCTTCTTGTTCTTCTTCTTGTTTTTCTTGTTATTGTCCTTCTTCTTCCTGTTCTTGTCCTTCTTGTTCTCTTTCTTGTTCTTTTTGTTCTTGTTCTTCGTGTTCTTTTTGTTCTTGTTCTTCTTCTTCGTGTTCTTTTTGTTCTTGTTTTTGTACCTCTTGTTCTTCTTGTCCTTGTTCTTCTTGTCCTTGTTCTTCTTGTTCTTGTTCTTCTTCTTCTCCTCATGACTTTATTTCTCTTCCAGTCAGAGCAGAGAGAATCCCTTGGCGGTTTCTTTTCCGGTCCTGACGGTCCTCTTCAAGTGTCGTCACGTCGGCCATCCGTAAGAAGTATTCCCGGAGCGCCTCATTTCGGCCAGGACGGGACCAGCGATGCTAGACTGGGTAAAACAGCCTTTTGCTGCACACCTTATTGCATTTCCGAGAGAATATTTTGCCTCAAATATGTTCTTTTAATCATATTTTTTCCTGTGCTATGCCCAAGTGGTGAAAGTGACTTTCCTGGATTGGTTGGTGTGTTGGTTGGTTGGTTGGGAATGTAACGCCCTTTTCCATCACGAAAGGGTGATATCAAAAACGGTACAACGAATATAAAAAGTCAGCACAAATGTTTGAGTCCCAGCTGGGATTTGAACTTAAGCCCCGAGCATTGGAAGCCCAACGTTCTACTGGGTCGGCTATCCCGGCCCCACTAGGCTTAATGGTATTTAATTTAAAACGAGTGTTTATGGTTTTTACTTCACGTGAACATCTGAAAGGAGATGTTACTGAGTTTAACTGTATTGGATTTCTTACGCCGCCCCCCCTCCGTCTGGAACGCTTTACCTGTCACCATTAGGGATCTTCCCACGCTGACTCAATTCAAAGTTTAGGCAAGCTTTTGAGCAGTAGGTCGACCACTGTTTCATCGGCACTCAAGTGTGTGTGTGTGTGTGTGTGTGTGTGTGTGTGTGTGTGTGTGTGTGTGTGTGTGTGTGTGTGTGTGTGTGTGTGTGTGTGTGTGTGTGTGTGTGTGTGTGTGTGTGTGCAAAGAGTGTTTCGTAGAAAACAGATAGGCACTATAAACTGTATTCATTATTATTATTATTATTAGTGTTTACCACTCAAGTACGTTACCAAGGCGTATCTTAACACTAGCCTCATGTGGAGATTCAACGAAGGCATTGTATCAGTAGATATTGCTCCGTGTCTTTTCCCAGGGCAAGGGTCCAGACGAGACTTTGCCACCAGTAATCGCATCATCAGCCATGGCGGTTTCGTCTCATCTTGGCAGGTAACTATACTAGCAGACTGTTTCTTTGCTATGGGTATTCATCATTTTTATCTCCAAATGAGCACGGCTTGCAACTTACCCTATGTGTACCCCCCCCCCCCCCCACCATTCCCTGCGCTCACAAGCCCCCCCCCCCCCCCCCCTTTTTTTTTTTTTTCACGCGTGACACGTAGCAAGAACTGGCATTAACTGCATGTACTCAGAGTTTGGGTTTTGATATGGAATAGTTATCAGTGTCGTCCAGTATACGTTGCACTAAGAACGTTTGCCTAAAAGACTTCCTTACTATTGTTGTGATACTGGGGCTTTTTGGCGTTTCAGATAATATTCGAGTCATGGTCTTAAAGCCTCTTTAATGCTGACTGCACGGTACACTGATTCCGTCACGCGTCCGAATCGGCCTTTGCTTTTACCCACTTCACCCTTACCGCTCTATTTTCAGCCCTACAGCACCGACCGAGGTCATCAGCCTGGCGGGG
>JACVVK020000366.1:155000-165000 GCA_018292915.2 Batillaria attramentaria
CCTAACCCAGACTAGGACAAAAGAAACCCAAAAGCAAAATTAAATTTAAAAAAAAAAAAAGCGAAGAAAGCAAGAAAAAAATCCTTCTACAACGGCTTAGGCACCTTGCTGGAATGCGTCCGCTTCTTGGTTTAAAACAAAAAACAACAGAACATTTAACCCTAGAGCTAGTTTAGTTCGAGGTTAGGCTCTAGCACGCGGCTAAAAGCCCTAATCTCGACTTTTACATTCGGGCCCTGGTGCCTAAGTGGTGTGATGATATTTACCACGAAAACAGAACGATCTTTGAACATAAAATTGCTAGCATTAGCTCCTTTTACACATGTGTCCACTCGAATGTTGTTTTTGTTTCGGCTGGTTGAGGGCAGTCCAAAACTGGTCTCATCGCCATTATAAAAGGTTGAACTGAAAAGCCGTTGGCGTCAGACAAAGACGTGTTCAGCGATTGGATAACTTTCAGAATGGTTGCCAAGTGTTTCATGATCCTCTTGCATCTTTTCTTTCGCTGTATCCGAGCGCAGCAAAATTTGCTCCAAAACCGCGCCGCTGAATTCAATTTCGCAAATTATGTGTCTGTGGTTCCATTTGTCTCCAGCGACAATTATTCAACTACAGAGAGAAATCGACCGGAGAGTTTGACAGAAAGATCAACGCCAATATCATGGGAACTGAACACGACAGAAACACATCTGAATATAACTTTGAGGAATAGAGCAAAACGGGATGACATTTCCAGTGATGGAGCGATGTCGCGAAGTGAATTTCTCAAAGCGATGAGCATCATTGAGATCTTACTCATCGCTGTTGGGTCCATAACACTTCTGGCCTGCGCTTGCAGTGCCGTGGTCTTCTGGACACTACGTCATCAAGGTCCAATCAACAAATTCCTCTTGGCCATTAACGTGGCCGACTGTACGTCAGGCACCATCATTCTCTCCAACTCTTTCCTGAAGAGAATCCAAGGTACCGCTTACGCCAGAACCGAGTCAAACATCTATTTTCGCCTCTGCTCCCTGTATGTGTCTGTATCGTCTCGAAGATTTCTGTACACGCTGTATTGCTACGCGTGTTTTCAGAGTCTGTTGGCCGTGGCTTTTCCGGTGAAGAGGTTTCACCGGACGATGAGCAGACGACCTTTCCTAACTGTTGCCGCCATATTTGTCGTGATTTTCTCCTTTCAAACTTATCTCCTTGTGAAATATGAGGTTGGTTTTAAGAACGGAACCTACGCTCTTGAAAAAACTGAGACGTATTTGAATCACTGTGATGTATTTGTCACACTCGCCGCCGTGTCCAGGGTGGCCTTCAGTTACGTCCCTTTGTCTCTGAGCCTGGTGCTTAATGCCCTTTTGCTGACGGCCATTAAAATCAGCAGGAGAAAAAGAGTGTTTCTGCGGGAAGGCATGGGAAATTCAAACTGCGGGAAGCCGGACAAACACGCCATCGTAATTTCGGTAAGTAATATAAAATACTTCATATATAACTGTTTGTTAGGATGTAAAGAGTACTTTCGGAAAATAAACGTGTTTAAAAAATTGTTACAAAAGACATAAACGGAGTATCAATATCATCATATTATCACATCGGCAATGTCAGTGGAGGAATGAATAAACATGTACCCTTTATGCTGTAAAAGATAATCTAGCAAAACATTTACTTACTAACTGTGGATTGTATTAATGATAATAACTGTGGCCTCTTGAATTGGCTCAAAGCGCCGCGAGCTGAACCCAACACGCACGCTCAAGTGAATCACACGCATTCTCTCACACAGTGGACATGAACACATTACAATCACGTGGTGCGAGGGGTCAGCTCAGCTATTTAAATTTCGGAATTTAGATTCGCACTTATTTTTCAAATTTTGTGGGATGAACATTTCCCAAGCAGAAGGGGAGGAAGCCGGAGTACCCGGAGAGAACCCCCGACGATCGGCCCGAATGAACGGTGCCACATACGAGAAGGAAAAATTCTTTGCCCCGAGTGGGACTCGAACCCCTGACCTCTCGCATTGGTGACAAGTCTCTTAACCACTAGACCACTGACCGCCCCTACTTTTTGGAAAGACAAATGAATAATAAAAAAAAAAATCAACCGGCTTATTGTTTCCTGCATTCTTTTTCTTTTTTTTTTTAGATTTTTTTTTTTTTTTTTGCATGTGTAATTAAGAACATAATTAACTGCATGTTTGGAGGGGGGGGGGGGGCTCATCCTGACAGAGATCTCCGTGATAATGGCAGGCTACGGGTTCTTTGTCCCGCTCTCCGCCAGGTGGCGTCTGTGTGCTTCACGCTGCTGTCCCTCCCGAACAACATTCTTCAGGCCGTCACCCAGCATCACCCATCACTCCTCCGACAAAACTACTATCTCTACAAAACTCTAGACCAGTCCTTCATGCTGGCACAGGACCTCAGTCGTTTCACCAGCTTCTTCACGTTTTTCATCCTGTCTGAAGACTTCCGCCGGAAGTGCATCAAACTGCTCTGCCCTTGGCGGAAGCGGAACAGCACAGTGACGTCAGAGAGACTGAAACCTTTGGAACTGGTTGTGTATTCGTCCAGGAAGTCGTCGACCCAGTCGGAGAGTGAGGACAACAGCCAGCGGACCGTGATGTCCAGAGTGTCGTTGGCTGTGATTTCTGTGTCTGAGGGGGAATCAGGATGACTGAAACTGGTAGAGAGTTGGACTGGCGGTGCCGGTGTCGTGATTTAGATCTGTGGCTGGGAGCCAAAATTTTGTTGTTGTTGTTGTTGTTGTTTTGTGGGGATGGGGGGGGGGGGCGGGTGTTGGTTTTATGTTTTGTTGTTGTTTTGGTTTGGTTTGTTGTTTTGCTGTTGTTGTTGTTGGGGGATGGGGGATTGTTGGTTTTTTTATGTTGTTGTTGTTGTTGTTGTTGTTGTTGCACCTATTGTTGTTTGTTGTTGGTGGTGGTGGTGGTGGTGTTTCGGGGGGTGGGGGTGGAGGGGGTGTTGTTGGTTTTATTTTATTTTGTTGTTGTTGTTGGTTTTGGTTTTAGTTTAAGGAAAATAATTGACCATTTTGTATATGACAAAATTCAAACATGAAAACTGGCAATGTTTGTTGTTGTTGTTTGTTTGTTTGTTTGTTTGTTTGTTTTCTCGTCTTTGTTACACAGCCTCAAACTTTCCTGGTACGAGTTAAAAGTTCGTTTTCAAGATGTGTACGCCAGCAACGCTTCCTCTCTTCTCACCTGTGCCCTGCAGAAGCTTTGATGCCCGTAATGGGCCGAGCTGGGTCACGTTGCCTGAACTGACTGAACTCCCTATAACTTAAGCCGATCAGAACGTGCATCGCGTCGTGACCTGCATAATTATGACTGGCATGACTACACACTAGCGGCGCGGCATGCAGACCCAACATGGATGACAAAAAGCATTCCACTGGTCGTTGTATAGATCCGTCAGCAACCAAGCAGGCAGCGTGTGTCCAAGAGGGAATGACATCAATTAAGTCGAACAAAATTATTCAGTGGTGTATTTGAAGCGGGTCCATTCCAGCAAGGTGTCTATGCCGTTATAGAAGAATTGTTGTATTTCTTTCTTCGCTTCCTTTTTTAATTTAATTTTGTTTTGGGGTTTCTTTTGTCCTAGTCTGGGTTAAATGAACCTCGAGTTTTACATACGGGCTTTGCAGCACAATAAGCGAACGCCGCTGTCGTAGGTGTCCGCTATATTTTACAAACGCGCTACAGTCAGTTTACTGAAATACTAGTACTCTACGTGTAATGTTAATTGAAGTAACTAATTATCATGCAGGTCTATTTCCGTATCAGTCCTGTACATGTATCAATTTTAGCCACACCAAACATTCTTCGAAAACTTGCCTGCGGCGTACATAAATACGACAGCTGAACACAGAATGTCTTAAGTTTAGCACGAACGCAGAGCAATGACCTCCGTTACACTCATGAGCGTCTACGTCATCATTACTTATGGATGGGGTCAGGGAGTGCTGACCTGTGACGTCAGTGACCTGGTCTGGCCAGTGGTCGGTGTGACGTAACATGTCTTGTGCGTGTGACGTCATATGTCCACCTTGAAGGGTTGGGTCAACATTTTTGCGTGACCGCCAGATTCATCACACGTAAAATTGATAGAATAAGTGTAGAACAAGTGAATAAAGATACTGACTGAATTGCAGTCATTCCTCTTGCATGCTGAGATCAAAACACAAGAACGTTAGTTAGTTAGTTAGTTAGTTAGTTAGTTAGTTAGTTAGTTAGTTAGTTAGTTAGTTTTCTTTTTTGGGGGGGTCTTTTTTTTGGGGGGGGGGGGGGGCTTCTTATCACCAGTAACTTTATCCTGAGTATGAATTGTTTCTCATCTTCAAAAATGTCTCATGGTCAAGCCACCACAGTCACCATTTACAGGAAACATTGTAGACGGGGATGGGGGGAGGGGGTGTGTGTTTGTGTACGGTAGATGGATAGAAGTTACCAAAAATGCCAAAAGAATCCTTGTGAGAAAACTCTGAGAGCCGCCTGCAGAAACCCATTTCGCAATGAAAGAGCAAGAGACCTGGCTCACGTAGAACCCTCCGCCAGTCGAAATGCAGAACCAGCGACCAAAATCTCTGGCGTAACTCAGCCGAGTGGTACAGATAGGCGCTAACAGGTCCCGGCGCCGATCTCACATTGCGAAAATGATGAGATCATGGACTGGTGAATTGACACTGATAGTTAGACAGACTCTCAGTCCTCTGCACACTGCGACTTGCCGCTGATTCCGACTGGCGGGGTACATCGTTGCTCGTAGCACTGCGAGAGGGACCAGGGACCACCGGCAATAGAGTTTCTCGGTGGGGCTAAATTTGCCCCTCTAATTATAAAACAAAAAACTGTCCGTGCATTTTAATTCCCTAGACAAACATTCTTTTTCCAAAATAAAGAATTTGTGTGCGCGCGTGTTTTGTTTCCTGTAAAAAGCTGATGGTGCCCGCGATAGGGAACTAATCAATGATTTCTCTTTCGACATGTTCTTTTCAAATCAATGTAATCGGAAACCTGAAGTATTTAGACAGCCTCCCGTGACCGTATGTCGCAAGCCACCCACCTTCTCTCTCTTTCGTCTCCCCCTCACAGCCATACTCAGAACCTCTCTGGGTCAGTCATTCACTGGTTTAGGCGTGAGTGTACGAGTATGGAAATAGGTGGAGTGGGTGTGTATGGCCATATGAGTGAGTGTCTGGCATGTTTTATGTTTTATGAGACCACAAAGCAATGTTCCACTTTTGGAAATTTATTAAATTTCTTAGCTTATCTTGTTACCTTATTCCATGAGAAGAATCGCATTTCAGCATTAATTCCTTTCTTCAAAATTTCAGCGCACCCACGTTCAGTAAAACTGAAGTCAAAATATTAACTGTAACAAGAACAGACAATCACCGATTATAACAGCGGTCACTGGCTGCTTTACACACGTACCTTGCATTCAACACAAGCCAAAATTCTGAGACGGTGGAAGGGTGTGTGGAGGGGGGGGGGAGTGTTACACAACTGAAGCAACAACAAGAAAAGAAGCAAACTTTATGTAACACTATCAACAACAAGAGGACAAGCTTACTGTACCGATCTTGAAAGTGGACGGAATATTTTGCTACCCGCCCGAAAACGCTGCCTGGGGGCGCATCTTCTCGTGATGATGCCTAGGTGTTACGCATGTCCCGGTCAGTCTGACCCCCAAATTATACAAGTAAACTTGCCGCGAAAACGCGGAACAGCCTATAGACACTACATAGACTGTCATGAACCATCATTCACAGGACTGTGTCATCTGTTACACTAGAATGCTTCTTATCTGTCTGGGTATCCTCAGCAGACTACCACAATGAGAGTCTGAGAGTTGTGAGTGCTCATCACAACCCTTGGAGGGCCTAGTCTCGCGAGTTTCGACGAGAACTCACACAACAGTCGTACGCAGCAGACGACTTTTTTGTGAGCACTGTCAACTGCGACTGTGGGAAGGGGGTTGCAGGGATGGGAGGGGGTGTGGAGAGGTGGAGCGGGTGGGGAATAAGGGTTGTAACAGTTAGGCAGTTACAAGTACCTTTTCGTGTTTGCTCTGCACTTGCGTAAACTTTAACACTCGGCGTGTCAAAGATCTATGTACTGTATGAACTTTGTTAACACTTGATGCATGCCATTAGCGTCTTTGTTTGATTTGGATGTTTGTGGGTTTTTTGGTTGTTGTTGTTGTTGTTGTTTGGAAGGGGGGGGGGTCAAAATTTTCTCCCAGTACCGAGACTGTTTGTTTCTTTGTCTCGCTCGTTAATTGGTTCACTGGTTGATCAGTTCGTTGGCTTTGTAGATCCAGTCTATATTCTTTGGTTTGACAGGGAATTTGTTCTTTTATTTGATTCTTTTCTCCGTCCATTCTGACCACTGCTTTTGCGTGTTGTACAGATCAGCATCCTGTAAAAACGTACTTATTTTTCATTGGATAAAGTCTACCTGGCTTCCTGGATGGCCCCATCTCTGTGTTTATTTTGTCTCGTTGGTGCATTGTCTTCGCTTCTCATCCTGTTGTTTTTAAAGCTTTGTTTATTGTCACGTGTGTCTCGGTGTTTTGGGGTTTTTTTTTTGTTTGTTCCTTTTTTTTTTTTTTTTATAACTATCCCCCTGAGGGTGAGTGTCCGCTTAGCTTGTGTACCAGTAGAGGACAATTGTTCGGTGAAACAACAGACAAGACATTGTTCACTTCAGCTGACAGAAAAGGCTCCTGGAGTCGCTTCTGTTGTTGTTGTAGTCACTTGCACTTTGCTCAGTCACATGCAAAGGTATTGTTGAAATTATCGGGCACGTCATAAACAAGGTCTGCGGCCTGACATACCTGAAATACTTATTTACAGTCTTCCGTAGAGTCTTCTCATTTTTTTCACCTTTGTTCAGACCCCCAGGTTGGAGACACTCACCTGTTCGGTAGTGTCTGTGGCGCCAGACTTCAGGTTGGGGCATCCGCCTCATGTCTGGACGAAGAAGCGGGGGGAGGGGGAGGAGGATGGGGAGGGGGCGGGGGTTCTATTGTACTTTCGTTCGAAATCAGCGGCGGTCTGTTTGTCTGTCCGTAGGCTTGGGGTGAGGGTGGGGGTGGAGGGGGGGAGGGGGGAGGACTTCCGTGACTTGATGCTTTTTTGTTTCAATTTATTCAGTGATCTGTCAGTTCAACGCACGTGTTGGCAAATAAATCAAAATGTAGCTGTTACATGCGTCTTTGTTTCGGTATTTTTGCTTGTTTGTTTGTCTGTTCGATCGTTCGTCGTTGTTGTGGGTGTTTTGTTGTTGTTGTTATTGTTGTTGTTGTTATTGTTGTTGTTGTTATGTGTGTACATGTGTTAGTTCGTTCGTCGTTGTTGTGGGTGTTTTGTGGGTTTTCTTGTTGTTGTTGTTGTGTGCGTGTGTGTTGGGGGGGGGGCGATTTTTTTTTTCTTTTCTTGGGGGGGGGGGGGGGATGTTTATTTCTGTTTCGTGTTGTTCGTCCCATTGTCTCGCCATTTCGTCCGCCTCCCTCCTGCTGCTGGCCTGCTGACGACAATGCTAATATATGGACATGAAACAGGTAAGGGCAAAGTTCACGCAGCAGACTGCTCTGACTCTGTCTCCATTCAACCATGTCTGCCCATCCTTCTTTATTACTTCTCCCGCGCATGGTTTCTGTTTCCGCCTGAATTCTGCCCAACGTCCATACTATCACGCTTTCAAGGGGAGGGGGTGGCGTTTTTTGTTTGTTGTCGGGGTTTTGTTTGTTGTTGAGTTTTTCTTTGGGGGTTGTTGTTGTTGCTGTTGTTGTTGTTGGTGGTGGTGGTGGTGGTGGTGGCGGTGGTGGTGGTGGTGGTGTGTGTGTGTGTGTGTGTGTGTGTGTGTGTGTGTGTGTGTGTGTGTGTGTGTGTGTGTGTGTGCGCGTGGGTGGGTGGGTGCATGCGTTTGTATGTGTGTGGGGGGGACGTGTTAGTTATTCTTCTTGTATGAGTATTTTTCTAGTACTACAATTCACCACACTGACGTAGCGTCATGAGCGCATCAGCTACGGAGACTTGGCCAGAAGTTAAGCCTGAAAAAAAATCATGCCTATCCCCCCCCCCCTCCCCCTCCCCTCCCCCACGGACATGAAACACACTCAGCCGGCTTCGAGTCACAAAGAAGAAAGGATCAACTGGCCTCCATCTGTCTCGGACACGTCGGGCCTTCAGGGTCACAAGTATTTCGGCCGGTGTGGACTTTGCGCTGTGCGTCACTTACGCGGAGGGGAAACACAGAGACGCGATGAAGTCATCTGCTCGTCAGTGGAGCGGGGGGAGAGAGAAAGGTGTTCACGCGCGAATGTTGACATTTCGTTTGTCACACCTACGTTGTCAGAACTGACTGCGCAGTTCCATGCATCTGTCGTGTGGTGACTGTCACAGGTTATGAATTGTAGTCTCCATTCATAAAACCGAAGCGAATAGTTGTTTTCAACCAGTGCCTTGGTTTTATTCATGATTTTAGTGCATCTACTCATCCTATTACTTAACGAAGTGCCCTCCGTTTTATCTTGCACGTTGTTGAACGATAGCATTACTATGACTTCAACCGTTCGATATCCTCTTGAGAGGAAACCTCAACCAATCTTTACATCCAATAAATAAATCTTTTCCAAACCGTACAACAGTTTGTTGAATCATAGGGTCACTTCTCCACTTAAATTCCTACATTTACGATGTATCCACGCAGACTGACGGGCTGTTGCCGCCAGCAACTCACGCTCCCTACTGAATTCTAGACTATAGTACAGTTTGATATGTTCTCTTCTCCTTTCTTCTCTTCTTCCTGTCCCCTCTTTCTTACGACTTTTTATCTCATTCAATTTTTCACGGCAATTTCTCCGCCATGAATGCAACTTGGCTCATATGAACACGTTTATAAGTTTTGACTTGTTGTGCTCTGTTGTCTTAATTTTTGTCGGCGATCTGTAAATGTGTATATGGACGTGAATAAAATGTTTAAACCAACCGTTGAAATCTTTAGTATAAGTTGTTTTGTCTGCACCTTCAATTCAATTCAATCCAATTCAATGTAACTTTACTGTGATCATTTGAGAAGCTCAGATACGTTTCTTTAAGCTCGCGGTGCAAACACATGCAATAACATAATACTAGCTATTTTTTAAAAAAAACTACTTTAGGATAATTATCACACAAGACAATTCCATCATATAAGAGTATTCGTGTTTTGTTTTGTTTTTTAATTAAAAAAATAATAAGATTATTTTCAATACAGCTGAGCAGTTGTGCGCTAAGTAACTTCGATGTCAGATTAGAAGACCATGTAGATAAAATATCATGCTTCTCTATCGACTTTGTTATTCAGTTTGTGCGGCTTTGTGTACTTTCGAAAATGGCTTTCAGCAACAGAAAAGAAAATCAACACTAGATTCTTTAAAGGTCATTTACGAGAAACTGCCAAAACCCCCAACGCCGCCGGCTGACAAAAAAAAAAAAAAAAAATGCTTTGGCGTTATGTCACTTCCTTTGCATGCCACTAAGTTTTAAAAGCGCTTTAAAATCCCTTTTTTTTTTCCCCGGCTGTGTTCTATAGACTAAAGTGACTGCTCTACCATCACTGTCACCATCATTATGTCGTGTTAGGCTGTATCATGACTGCGTGTACGTGACGTGTATGTGACGCATATTTAATGTGTATGTAATGTGACATGTATTTAATGTGTATGTAATGTGACATGTATTTAATGTGAATGCATGCATGAAATGCCACTCTGTTAGTGTGAGGCGCACAGAGCTCCAGCAGGAGGTTGGGCGCCAGACAAATTAGTAGTAGTAGTAGTAGTAGTAGTAGTAGTAGTAGTAACTAGTATCCCTTTCGGGAAATTCGGGCTGCTTCCCCTGAGGGAAGCGCGTCGCCGCGGTGCAGCGCCACCCAACACCTATTCTATATTTGTAACAATTATTATTATTATTATTAAGTTTCTTTTATTTTGCCAGAACTTAG
>JACVVK020000366.1:170000-180000 GCA_018292915.2 Batillaria attramentaria
GCGAGGGTGTGCTTGACAAATTTAGGTCATTACAACAGACAGGGTCAAAACGACCCCCCCGGGCAAACATGATTGGACTGGAGCGGTCGTCAACAAGTTTGACACGATTTTGACGTGGCATAGAAAGTGTTTACAGTCAGGATTTAATACAGTGTTTTCGTGTCGAATCGTTGTTGAGTTTGATTTTCATCCGCTTTCTCAGCAAATACCAGCAGCATCGCTGAGTGCTCAAAATAAGTTTTTGAAACTGCGAAAAGACATTTGTTGTTTCCTCGTCTCTATGTGGATGTTCCTTTTTAGAGTTGTTGATCATTCTCTCTCTCTCTCTCTCTCTCTGGGGGAGCCGGGGTGGCCGAATGGTAGAGCGTTGGACTTCTAATGCTCAGGTCGTGAGTTCGTATCCCGGCTGGGGCCAAATATGTGTGCTGGCTTTTTCATCGTTGCCCCGTCTTTGATATCACCCGTATGTGGTGGAAAAGGACGTTAAACCCACAAACACCCACCACCCCCCTCTCTCTCTCTCTCTTTGCCCTTTGCATTATTATATACATATGTAACCATTAGTACTGCCAGCAATTTTTTTTTCTTGATTACTCTTTGAAAGTTTCATCGACATCAGCGTATGTGATCCCTGACGAAATATGTGTGTGTGTGTGTGTGTGTGTGTGTGTGTGTGTGTGTGTGTGTGTGTGTGTGTGTGTCCTGCACGTCCTGGCCTGGCTTGTCGCCATGCCCCTCCTCCCCCCCCCCGCCCCTCCTCCTTCCCCCGCCCCCGAAATGTGCTTCAATAGAGGCGGTAGGCGCCATTTCCACCCGACCGGGAATACCCGTAATCAGTTCATGTGAACCTTGGGCGGGGGGGGGGGGGGGGGCAGAGAGAGAGAGAGAGAGATTTTGCAATGTACTGTGCAGGAAATCTTGCCTTTATTTAACCTTCCGTTGAAACAAAAGTAATAGTGAAGCGTAAAAAAGACGAAAAACCACGTAAAATCTGACCGCAACGTCGACCTAAACGTTTAAACTAGAGCCAAAAAATTAAGCCTTTCACAAAACAATGTTGTTGTTGTTTTGGTTTTTTTTCACGACAAAGCCACAAAAAAGTGGGAAGCAGTTTTGTGTTTTGTTTTCTGCGCACTTTCAAATTCAAACTTTTCTTTAAAGAAGTGAAACGCTGGAATCAGTCCCATTCTTGTGGAATGAAGTACAGTTTAGTGATTTCTGATATCCAGTATGTCAAAGGGACTGTAAATGTTGACACCAAGTACAAATGAATTGATTTTATGAGTTTGATTATGATTGGTGAGTTATCAACAACAACAAAAATGTTGTGGATTTCAAAGCAAGGTTGTTTAACGTTTTAGTAGTGGCGGGAGTTTATTTTAAAGACGACCCGATAGTGAAGTAAACGTTACACCGATTTTAGCTGCACTGAGAAGATCTAGTCATAGGGGACGTAAAATGTACTTGAGAAGCAATAAACTACGTCACTGACAAAACATAATCCTTTCACAGAGGGAGCCGTGGTGGCCGAATGGTAGAGCGTTGGACTTCTAATGCTCGGGTCGTGAATTCGTATCCCGGCTGGGGCCAATTATTTGTGCTGGCTTTTCCATCGTTGCCCCGTCTTTGATATCACCCGTATGCGGTGGAAAAGGACGTAAACCCCCCCAAACACCCACCCACCCACCCGGATCCTTTCACAACATCAAACAGGAAGTATGATGTATATTACGGAACCGTGTGTGCTTTGCTCGTGAATCTGTTTACAAATACAGTACGTATGTAACAATTAGATTCCTGGTACTATTCAGTATGTCTCACACGGAACCACAGTAGACGCAGGAAGTAAAACCACCCGTGATTTTTTTTTTTTTTTTTTTTTGTAGACCACTTCTCTTCGAAAAACCCAAGTCCAGGATAGGCTTGTTATTTCCTTCTACTTGACTAGACACGTACATGTTCGCTTGTCGCAATGCTTTAACAGCGCGGTCCATTTGTGTCTCGGAAAGTTTTTCCCTTCAAGTTGGCAGATATGTAATAAGGCCACCTGTTATCGCCGCCTAACGTAAGATCCGTGCGGTTTAACAATGTAGCGGCATACTTCTGTCACACTGTGTTATGCTGCGCAGGCCACGCTCGCGGAAAATCAGGATGGTGGGGAGAGGAGGGGGGGGGGGAGGGAGGTGGAGAGGGGGGGGGGTGGCGAGGGGACATGGTGAGCAGTGACAATGACAACTATGATGACAAT
This sequence comes from Batillaria attramentaria, assembly GCA_018292915.2. NCBI lineage: Eukaryota > Metazoa > Mollusca > Gastropoda > Batillariidae > Batillaria > Batillaria attramentaria. Next base: position 172,249 of record JACVVK020000366.1, read on the forward strand.
GATTCTTTATTTATCAACGGTTAAAGCTTTAACACAAAGGTCAGTTTTCGAACTTGCCGTTGCTACAGTTACTACATCACTTTAAAAAAAAGAAAAGAAAAAAAAGAAGTACACTACATAACTATTAAAACACAATTGAACACACACACACACACACACACACACACACACACACACACACACACACACACACACACACACACACACATTCAAGTTTATTTTGTTCGAATTACCTTCGAGTGCCACAGTACCTTTAAATAGTGAAGGACTTGTTAGATAAGTTGATTCCTAGATTTTTTTTATTTTATTTATTTATTTATTATTTTTTTTTTGGGGGGGGGGGGGGTAGCGGGGTGGCGAAGGGCGGGGGGAAGGGAAGGGGAGAGGGCGTTTGGAGGGGGATTCAATAGGGTGGAAGGCACAGGCACACTACATTTCAATCCCTTCATTGAAATACCAGCCGTTCATGACAAGTCACCGGTTCAAGTTGGTCGTGATTTTATGTGAATACATCTGGACCAGGGTGATCAGCCAAGGAGTGCCAAAGCCATTGCTTTTGTGTGTTGTGTGTAGTTATGTGCCTATCAGTCGCAGTCCATGAAGCCAAATTTACTGCTTACTCAATCTGCGTAAGGGGGAAAAGTGCGCTTCCTTGCTTAGTACAAGGTCTCACCAGAAACATGCACGCACTACGTTAAAGAATGTAAGAACCTCATGTTTTCCCCCTTGACACGCAGATGTATTCAGATTTAAGTCACAGAGGCATCAGGGATTAACACTAATGACACTAATCCACGTACGTTGTCAGAACTGATATTGTTAGGTGAACAAATATTTACACTTATTGTCTAAGATGGTATTAGTCCATATATAACGTTGATATGGTTGGTTGGTTGGTTGGTTTTTGGTTTGTTGTTGGGGGAGGGTTAAGGGTGGGTAGGTGGGTGGGTGTTTAGGAGTTTAATGTCCTTTTCCACCACGTAAGGGTGATATCAAAGACGGGGCAAAGAGAAGAAGGCCAGCACAAATATTTGGCCCCAGCTTGGATTCGAACTCACGACTCGAGCATTGAAGTCTAACGCTCTACCATTCGGCTGTCAAAGACGGGACAACGAGAAAAAGGCCAGCACAAATATTTGGCCGCAGCTGGTATTCGAACTCACGACCCGGCGAGCATTGAAAGTCCAACGCTCTACCATTCGGCTATCCCCGCTCCCCGAGAGAGGGTAAGGGCAAATTCAGTACACACGGTGCAACCAAGTCAACACTCGCTGCTTCAAAATCGGATTTAATCAGAGCATGTCTCCGCCTTCCCCCCCCCCCCCCCACACACAACTCTTTTGCCAGCTCCAGTGGTGTTCATCCCAGGTCATGGGTGGAATCCACGGAGGGCTCGGAAGCTGGGGCAATATTTATAATGCATGATGATGGAGATGGGGATGATGTTAAGATGATGCTGTGGAGGTCCGTGTGGTTTGGGACTGCGGGACAGGGCCGCATTCCACGCTTCCTGTCATAAACATCCCGGCATTAACCAGGCCCGGGAACTACGGCGCCTGCGGTGCGGGCCGTGTAATCATCCACATGATTAGACGTGTCATGCCAAGGGAAGCACCCCCAAAGTCGCACCCGTGAAGTGGGTGAATCTCGGCTGTGTGGCAACAGCCTCCCCACTGGGCCCATAGCACACCCGCTCTGGGTAGGAGCCGACCTAGGTAGGAAAAATCCCGCTTGCCTGGGCTGAGACTCGAACCCGGGTCTCCCGGTCCATGGTCCGAAGTGCTAAGCACTACACTACCGGGGCCGGTTGCCTTTTAGTGTATTTATGTCAGTTTAGGTTGTAAAACAGCCAGTAACACTGTGGACCCACCACTTCACACTACTTTTGCGACCCTGCATCACGCCGATTTGTTTTCAGCACAGACGTGTGCATGTCTGGTGTAGACTACCACTTGCTTACGTCACATTTACAATGTACGTCACCTACGTTCATCCACTCGCGGAAAGCAAATAACCACTCTTTTGTAAGTGGATAAGACGTACCCCAGTTTGCGCAAGGGCAACAGTAGGATCGTATTTCAGACACACTTGATTCTATTCAATTCAGCCTGTAGGGCAAGTTCGTGCACCTTTTTTTTTTTTTTTTAAATCAGGCATGATAAACTTCCTGGTTGCTAGAGAATTCCATGTCAGATATCGTGACCCACTGTCTACCGCTGTGTGACTGAAGGCGCTCTATGTCACAGCCTGGTACAGGAGTAGTGTCGGCCTCTCTCTGTCTGTGTGTGTGTGTGTGTGTGTGTGTGTGTGTGTGTGTGTGTGTGTGTGTGTGTGTGTGAGAGAGAGAGAGAGAGAGAGAGTGTGTGTGTGTGTGTGTGTGTGTGTGTGTGTGTGTGTGTGTGTGTGTGTGTGTGTGTGTGTGTGTGTGAGAGAGAGAGAGAGAGAGTGTGTGTGTGTGTGTGTGTGTGTGTGTGTGTGTGTGTGTGTGTGTGTGTGTGTGTGTGTGTGTGTGTGTGTGTGTTTAGTGCCAGCATTTGAATGATTGTTTGTGCGTGTGTGTTTGTGTACACGTGCGTGAGCGTCTCGCTCACAGCTTGGCCGCTGCGTGGAGAGATAAACTGAATAAACGAACAACGTTCTTGTATTGTATTCCTCACGCAACCCTTGGGGATAGTGCCTGTTCCCCAGGCTGACATCAAATCTGTTTGGATGAATGCTTTTGATAAACACCCATACAGAAAACACGCCTGCTTCGGGTTCCGTGATGTTGTCTTTTGTTTTTGTCCTTTTCTGTTGACTTCCTGGTAAGGGCTGTTTATTTGTTGTTGTTGTTGTTGTTGTTTTCAGTCAGTTTGTTGTCAAAACATGAGGCGATGTTTTGGTTTCGCTGTCTAACAATTTGAGGAAAAATAACATCGGATTAACATGAATGGATCACTAAAACAGTAACTGAAAATAAACATCAAGTCACCGCCTACTGTTTTTCTTCGTTTCCTTGTTCTTGTCAACGGTGATATGATGATTCTAATTTGTTGTTGTTGTTGTTGTTGTTGTTGTTGTTGTTGTGGTGGTGGTGTTGCAAAGCTGGACAAGATCTCGGTTTTAAGGTACTTTCCTCCAGGCCCGGTCTGCTGCCGCATGGGGAGCCGGGGTCGCCGAACGGTAGAGCGTTGGACTTTCAATGCTCGGGTCGTGAGTTCGAATCCCGGCTGGGGCCAAATATTTGTGCTGGCCTTTTCTCGTTGCCCCGCCTTTGATATCCACCCGTACGTGGTGGAACAGCTCCCAAACACCTACCCACCCACCCTGCTGCTGCATCCAGTTATGCAGGAGGCACTCTTGGAGTTGGAGGATGTGGGATTGGGTCTGAACAGCTTGTCCAAAACTGCACGTGCAGATTTCGCCTCTCGACGTCACAGTCGAATCGAGCTGCGTGCAGCGTGTCCGCACTGGCACAAGGATGCTCACCCTCCACAGCCTTACACAGTGATACACAGTGCCTGTACCTCCACTGTTTTGTTTTCACTTATTTCAATTGCATTACTGTTGAGGTTCGGCAGAAATGATACGAACTACACAGTGCCTATACCTCCACTGGGGAGCCGGGATAGCCGGGGTGGTGGGTGTTTAGGAGTTTAACGTCCTTTTCCACCACGTATGGGTGATATCAAGGACAGGGCTACGAGAAAAAAGGCCAGCACAAATATCCAAGGAAATCTAACTGTGCATTTAGGGGCCAGTTCTCCTGATTGTGACTGTCTCAGAGGCGGTACTCGACGGTCTTGCACTTCGGATGAACTAAGGAAGTATGTAAAACCCATGAGGAACGGTTTTAAAGCCATAAAGGCAAGGGAATCGAATACCATTCAGTCGCTTGGGAAAAACCAACCAAGAGACGACGCTCATGTTTTCAACTCTGTGTGTACATACACGCCCGGCTACACTACAGTATGAATGTTTTGTATCTAAAGCCTTTGGGAGTTCTGTGAATTCGAACGCACAGAGGGGGGGGGGGGGGGGGGGGGGGGGGGGGGGGGGGGGGGGGGGGGGGGGGGCACAGGCGACTGGTTGACTGCGCGTTTTCATAACTGGGTGGTGCTGGTAATTGCGCCATTGATCAGATCTGGAGCGTTAAGTGCACACAATCTGCCGTGAACGAGACCTCTGGTGAACAGAAACTGAAAGATCTAGAAGGGCGACCGGCATACAAGACAAGTTGTAGAAGTGCTTGCTGAACGTTTGATATCTGCCCTCTTGAAGTCTCGGTGTGTTTGTCAGGCATAAAACAACGCTGTAGAAAGCTTTTCGTCGAAAGCGCTTAACCGGCGCATCAGAACCAACCACTTTGGATTGCGAACCTAGAGACTTCAAAGTCAGTCCAGTCCAATTTCATGTCCACTAAGGGTGGGTGGGTGTTTGGGGCTTAAACGTCCTTTTTCACGACATACGGGTGATATCAAAGACGGGGAAACGATGAAAAAGCCAGCACAAATGTTTGGCCCCAGCCGGGATACGAACTCACGACCCGAGCATTAGAAGTCCAACGCTCTACCATTCGGCCACCCCGGCTCCCCCAATTTCATGTCCACTAATATCGCACAGAAGTAGTCCATGAAAAGACTTCATGCCTGTTGCATTTGGGGAAAAAAGGACAGCAGACAGAGAGAAAAAACAAGAAGAAGGAGAAGAAAAACTACTTTGTTTGCCAAAGATGCTCAGGCAAAAAATGGGGGCGTCATTCTTAAAATTTAAAAAAAAAGTTACATAATCAAATCAAAAGTCTGTATCTGTATCTGCGAGGCCAACAGCACACAGACAAGTTCACTTTGCACCTTTCTGGCAAAACAAAGTATCCAGTATTTTGGATATCCTTGGCGGGTCCCTCGTTTTGCCAGGGGAGCCGGGGTGGCCGAATGGTAGAGCGTTAGATTTGCAATGCTCGGGTCATGAGTTCGAATCCCGGCTGGGGCCAAATATTTGTGCTGGCCTTTTTCTCGCTGCCCCGTCTTTGATATCACCCTCTTGTGGTGGAAAAGGACGTTAAACTCCCAAATACCTACCCACCCAAGTGCCATTCCAGTCAGTGCTCTTTTTAAACAGACAGATCTACTGCTGTTTGCCAAGTAAAAGGATGTTTCATTTGACCATTGAGGCCGTTTTCGTGACTTTGTGGCTTCTACTATTAGAGAAATACGACTTTCTTTTGAGCTTACATTCCATTCTTGAACACAATGGGACTCGAAAACTCTAATAAATATAGCCACCAATCGGCGCTGGTCTTCAGTCCGCAACCAGATAACGTCGTCTGCTTAGTGTTCGGTACACTTCTAGACCACCATACACGCCGGCCAGAGCCAACACAACCGTTTCTGGTTGTTGTTGTTGTTGTTGTTGTTGTTGTTGTTGTTGTTGCTGCTGCTGCTGCTGCTGCTGTTATTGTTGTTGTTGTTGTTTGCTGCCCCAACTCTTTTGCCAGTCCCAGTGGTGTTCCTCCCAGGTCCTGGGTGGAATCCACGGAGGGCTCGGAAGCTGGGGCAATTTTTATTATGCATGATGATGGAGATGAGGATGATGGTAAGATGATGCTGTGGAGGTCCGTGTGGTTTGGGACTGCGGGACAGGACGCTTCCTGTTATAAATATCCCTGTGTTAACCAGGCCCGGGAACTACGGCACCTGTGGTGTTTTATTGTGACCCGAGTGACTGATTTTGACGCAGAGAGTCAGAGCATTTGATGAAAAATTTTCCACAAGCTACTGTATGCCTGTCATAAGTATTGACACTTTAAACAATCGCCCCCCCCCCACCCCCCTCCCGGTTCCGATCTCAACAGCTCGATCTTCCTGTTTACAACCGCCAAACCATCATGTACCCAGCGTGAATTCGCCTCATCAATTATTGATTGACTCATCTCGCTGAAAATAATTCTGATGGTTTAACCGGATGTCACAGTGGTACTGATAAGTATACTCTTACAGCTTACAAGTTGCGTAATATTATAATTTTTAATCGTAAGTTTAAACTTCCTAGAACATACTCTGCTGGTCTGGATCGGGAAGCTCCGGGAGAAATCAGCTGAAATTAGCCGGAAACAAATGCAATGTCAGTATGGTGCTTACACAAATAATTTTTGTTATATTTAAACACACCTAACGTGTATGTCTGATCGGGAATTTCTGTTTTATCTCAGCAGTCATACTCTGATGTATGTTCGAAGGTGCGGTTTTCCGTTTGGAAACTAGTGAGCATAGTTATAATTTCCCGCTCTGATTCCTATCAGTATGATTAAAATCTTTTTAAAACTTGTTTACTATAATGCCTTCGCGCGGCTGTCCCTTTTATTGAAGCGGCCTCCCTCTCTTTCTCAACAAGGAAGTACTGGCTGTGTAAACACACGACAAAAGCTTCGTCTGCGAGCACTGAGTGGTTGCCTCAACCAAGGTCAAAGACGTTTCAGTGGGAGTTCTTTGTGGGTGGGTGATAAACAACTCAGCTGGGCTCGCTCCCCCGACAGTTTTCAATTGCCGTTACAACAGAACTCCGGCGGGGTTAAATGTCTGCAAGCTCAACAAAACGCCACAAACAGTGCGTGCGTGCGTGCGTGCGTGCGTGTGTGTGTGTGTGTGTGTGTGTGTGTGTGTGTGTGTGTGTGTGTGTGTGTGTGTGTGTGTGTGTGTGTGTGTGTGTGTGTCAGTGTGAGTTGTTGTTCTTAGAAGAAAAAAAAACTATCCGACTGTGCAAAATGTGCAGTCAACTCTGTCACAGTTACAGAGTTTTGAGCGTCCCTGAAACCTCTATAAAAGTCAAGGGCAGCCTGACTTCACAGCTCAGTTTGCGTTTTGAGATTGAGCGAGAAAGATCGCAATGTCTAGTCTTCTCGTGCAGCATACAACACCAGCTAGACGCTTTCTCGCTCACTGACCAAAACGCACAATGAAGTCACTGCAAACTCACGCTCTGGTTTTAGGAGGGTCCCCGAAGCGCTGAAAACTCTGCAACTGTGACAGATTTGCCTGCATTATGCACAGTCGCAGTAGTCGCAGTTTAAAAAAAAAATGCGGAGATTTTGTTGAGATTACAGGCCCTTAAAGTAAGAAACGCGAGCATTATGGCGGTGTAACCGTTCGGGTTGGATGGTATTACCCACGGCTACTGGGGATGAGCCACTCGCGTGCACACACACAAACAATGACACTACAACCGCAGTCTCTCGCATCCAATCTGGGGAGCGACAGGTGGAGGGAGAAGGGTGGGTGGGTGGGTGTTTGGGGGTTTAACGTCCTTTTTCACCACATAGGGTGATATCAAAGACGGGGCAACGATGAAAAAGCCAGCACAAATATTTGGCCCCAGCCGGGATCGAACTCACGACCCGAGCATTAGAAATCCAACGCTCTACCATTCGACCACCCCGGCTCCCCGGAGGGAGAAGGAATACACAGAAGGTTAGACTAATTTATTTAAAGTAACTAATTTACACAAGGGGCACAAATATGATGTACAACATTATACTCACTGTAGAGAGGAGCAGGAGCACCAGAAAACGGGAACACACACACAGCCCTTCACTAGCACTGCTACTGACCAACTCCCGGACCACTGTATTTATTCCAGCCCCCTTCTCCAAAAATGGACAACCCCTATACCTACCACTACCTACGTGACCCGTGCAACCCTTACTTCTAGTACTGCAAGAGAGAGGATTCTTACTGTCTGACGTCAAGTTCAGCCTGTACAGGGCCCTTTCGGACT
>JACVVK020000366.1:185000-190000 GCA_018292915.2 Batillaria attramentaria
GTTTGTTTGTTTGTTTGTTTGTTTTGTTTTGATTCTGTGTTGTGGTTATTTTTTTGTCGTTTTCTTCTTGTTCTTCTTCTTCTTCTTGTTCTTCTTCTTTTTCTTCTTTTTTCACCTTAAGTTGTTTTGTTTTCCTTTTTTGTTTTATTTTTGTTGTTGTTTGTGTTTGGGTTTTTGTGTGTGGATTTGTTTGTCTGTTTAATTTTGTCGGGGGGGGGGGGGGCGGGGGCAGCTGCACATAGTCCACTCAAAAATTCATATGTCCTGTGTTATGAGTACTAGTATATGAGTGCAACAGTCTTCGCTACAACATGATGAGTTTACTGGTACACCACAAGGCAGATTAAAGTACGTGAACTCCAGTTTGAGTCAAGTTTATCAGCAGTACCCAACTTGAGACGCTTCTTCCTGCTTCGGCTGGTTCAGATGGAAGAAGGAAGAGATAGGAAACCATCCAAGTTATACTCATAAACAAACTTCTCGTCAACATGGGTGTTTACGTTAGGATGCAGTATCTTTAAATCACCTCTATATTTTGACCCTGTCATGGCGCAGACAGATCAGCAGAAGTAGTCACTGAAGCGGAACAGCCGGTCACGGAGACCCCGCCCGCTGAACCGTCCATTGTCTGCGCGGCTTTTCACGAGTCGAAACTGTTCAAGTTATCGTGCAGCCAGGAACACCAACAACAACAAACGCCGGCTTTTTCATAAATACTTTGGTGCATTGTTATTTTCGATTGAGGCTGCAATCGCAATCGGCCATGGTAGTAAAGAGAGGGTAAACACGGTAGCACAGTCTGAAAATAGCTGTCACCTGCATGTTTACGGCGGGGCCTCAATCTGCTGCAATGAAAAGGAACACTATCAACCGGCTGCAAGTCATTTAGTGATTTACAGTCATGGCGCTTTTACTGAGCTGTTTTTGTTTTTCTCTGGTTGATATGGCCTACTATGTGTGGGCGCTCTCAATACTAGGGACAGCAACCTGAAATAAACTTCGTCAACAGCGATTTATTGGGTGGTGACAGGGGCGCCGGAACCGGGGGGGGGGGGCAGGGGGGGGGGGGCAGCTGCCCCCCCCCCCAGTACCCAAGCAGGGGGAGCAAGAGTATCCCCCCCCCCTGGAAAATCAGGTGACTATGGCAAGAGGGGGGGGGGAGCAAAGCCATGGTCTTGCCCCCCCCCCTTCCCCTACCCCCCCTCCCCCTACCCCTCTCTCTGCTCTCTCCCTCATCTCACCCAACAGAGGACTCAGTTTAGCCGTTGCATGAAATATCAAAATGACTTGGTAGAAAACTTGGTAGAAAGTCGTCTGATAATCCCCCCCCCCCCCCCCCCCCCGCTTTTCACTTTCTTCGGGCAACGTCCTTCCTTACACTGGCTCACTGGTTCGGAAAGGTTTTTGTCTGTGCAGCATCTGAACGCCCCCCCCCCCCCCCCCCCCCCGCTTTTCACTTTCTCCGGGCAACGTCCTTCCTTTCACTGGCTCTGGCGTTTCCCCCCCTCTGAGATTCTGCCCCCCCCCCTCCCCCCAACATCTTCCGGCGCCCCTGGGTGGTGATCATGTTTCACAAACAATAGCTTCAACCTAAAACTAACACACGTTCATGTAATTGAAGGACAACTGATTTTGAAAGGCCTTGAACGTAATGTGACAGTTTTTGGCACAGTGTCAGTGTTTGTGCAGCTTCCTTGTCTATTTTTGTCCGTTTTCTGTGTGTTCAAGTGTGGGTGGAGCTCCTGACAGTGTGTGTACATGTAAACAGTAGCGTCAGTGCAGGCCCGCGTGCATTTAACTTACGACACAGCTAAACACAATTTGATGGCATCCCAGCGTACGCCCAGTACCCCCACAAGGCTGTTCCCCAGAAAGGAAGAACCTGGAAGCTGAGAGCCCAAATGCTTCCGCAAGCACATGCAATCAGAAACGCCCACATTCTGAACTCCTTGTAGTGTAAACTGTGACAAATCTACCGTCACCTTGAAAGGTGCCAAGTGTCATGGATTTGTTAGGCGTTTACGCCCTTTCTCTAAAATAAGTCACTTGGGTTCGCTCAGCCACCTAAACTTCGGATGTTATAACTACCATATTTTATTTTTAAATTTTAGTGGGCGGAGTAATTCCAAACGAGAGGGGGAGATGGGGCGGGGGAGGGGGAGAGGGGTATCCGGACAGAAGTCAGTGACGACGACGGCCGCCACGTTCTAGAGTTGCCAAATCCGACGCCCCACGTAGGACTCGAACCTTAACCTCTTGAACTGATAACCGAAGTCTTAACCACTTCCCCACCGATCAGCACGGGAACATATAATTAAAAAGCGCCTGCTGCTTGTTGCAAGTGGATGACCCCATCCAAACCGTCACCATATCAGTTTGATATTACACGGGCAGGGACTTCAGTAAAGATAACATCAAAATATATCAACACTTTCTGAAGGTCCAGCGCGGCAGACAAAGACAAATGTCGACAGTATCCCGGTCAGCGTGTAGACCCAATCAGGAAGTCTTCCTCTCTTGTGTTTGCTTCTCTCCATCCACGGTCACTAGATAAAGCCGTACGTTTTCGTGTCTATGCATCTAGATATGATCCGGGTGTACGCGGCTGTGAAGCCATTGGAGACACGCGATGCAGCCGTCGCTCGGCAGCCATGTTGTATCGGCCGTTTGTAAGAAAGGGTTTTAACAAAGAGATAGTGTGGTCAAAAGGGGACCGTTTGGTGGTGGTTCCTCTTGCGCTAACGGTTTAATGTGGGAAGTATAAATGACATAGTTGTTACGACGTATCCGGATGTTGAATAAAAAAAATAAAAAAAGCGGGTGGCAACGAGTGAAAAGTCAGCACAATTTGTTGGCTGGTAATTTTATGGTCGTCAGGGGTCGGGAGCTGCCCCCCCCCCCCCCTCCTGAAACTGCATAATACGTAGTGTAGTGGTTAGCACTGACTTCGGACCATGGACCGGGAGACCCGGGTTCGAGTCCCAGCCCAGGCAAGTGGGATTTTTCCTACCTAGGTCGGCTCCTACCCAGAGCGGGTGTGCTATGGGCCCAATGGGGAGGCTGTTGCCACACAGCCGAGATTCACCCACTTCACGGGTGCGACTTTGGGGTGCTTCCCTTGTGGATGATTACACGGCCGGCACCGCAGGTGCCGTGGTTCCCGGGCCCGGTTAACGCCGGAATATCATTTATCAGAGACAGGAAGCGCGGAATGCGGCCCTGTCCCGCAGTCCCAAACCACACGGAGCTTCATAGCATCATCTAACCTTCATCCTCATCTCCATCATCATGCATAAGAAAAATTGCCCCAGCATCCGAGCCCTCCGTGGATTCCACCCATGACCTGGGAGGAACACCACTGGAGCCGGCAAAGAGCTGGGGCAGCAAAAACAAAACCCGGCAACAACACCACAACAACAACAAAAACGCATAATGTGGAATAGTGGAAACTCTTTGCAAGCGACTGCAGACTGCACCCCCTCCCAACTGCCTCCCCCCCCCCATCCCCCACCCCTCCCTCCCTCCAACCATCGTTCTAGAGTTCGTGGGCTCTATCGCCGACCCTACCATTTACAAGTGTTTATTGTTTTCCTCTTGACCCGTTTTTAAAATCGATCCCGGCTGGGGCCAAATATTTGTGCTGGCTTTTTCATCGTTGCCCCGTCCTTGATATCACCCCATGTGGTGGAAAAGGACGTTAAACCCCCACACATCCACCCACCCATCCGTTTTTAAAATCACGTGGTAAAAGAGGACGTTCCCCTCCTAACACTAGAAACTACTGGACCGTGCACGAGCAACCAACCAGATCGATCGACAAATAAAATCGATATTTGCACAAATCAAAATTAATGTCCGCGTCCGTCATCGAATGGTGATTCACCGCTGATGCCGCCTTAGGATTTTCTTCCTGTCGTGCTTTCCTGTGTACGGAAATTGAATAACATATGGTTATCATAAATGTTTGTAAAGTGCAGTGTATCACTGGTTGAAATTAATTAAGCATCGATACAAGAAACTTATTCAGCAGTTCATTTGCACGATGTGTTATGGTTGGTTTTATTTTCATTTTCCGGCCTTGAATTCCCCCTCGGCTATAAGTAAGCGCTCATGAAAACCTCGTGACTAAAGTAAGTTACAATAAACAAATTAAAAAAAAAACTTTTATTATAAATTGATGCCACCTACGTCTTTATTAGTTTCTCCTCCCGGACAGGAAAGCTGCATCCACGACCTCAGGCTATCGTCACTCTGAGTGACACAAGGGAAGAGAACTTTTACCTGTACGTTTGAGCTGTAATGGGTTCGCTTGGAGTGTTCACTAAGAGAAGAAGAACCATAGTCATTCCGAAATTCTACAGCAGCGGTGAGGTGTTGTCTGGCTTTGTGCTTTCACCACAGAGAAAGCTGGTGAGTATTTGAAGTTGTTAACTGAGGTTGCAATACCTTGTCTCTGTGATCTGTCTGTCTGTCTGTCTTTCTGTCTATGAGTTCGTAATGATCCCGGCTGGGGCCAAATGTTTGTGCTGGCTTTTTCATCGTTGCCCCGTCTTTGATATCACCCGTATGTGGCGGAAAAGGACGTTAACCCCCCCCCCCACAACACCCACCCACCCACCTTTCTGTCTGTCCGTCTGGCGTGCGTGCGTGCGCGCGCGCGTGTGTGTGTGTGTGTGTGTGTGTGTGTGTGTGTGTGTGTGTGTGTGTGTGTGTGTGTGTGTGTGTGTGTGTGTGTGTGTCTCTCTCTCTCTCTCTCTCTCTCTCTCTCTCTCTGTTTCCCTTGTCTTTCATTTCAATCGTTCTGCGTGAGTTTACACGAGCCATTACGTACACATATACGTAAACAACAACAACAACAAGAACAACAACAACAAAACAACCCTCAATTGTCCGCCAATCCCTTTCCATGTCGTTAAGTAAAATGTTACTCTTATACATTGCTGGGTCAATGTGTTGGGATAGTATTTGTTGGATGGCAACTATCTCTGTACTGCGAAGAG
>JACVVK020000366.1:195000-292500 GCA_018292915.2 Batillaria attramentaria
GACTGGTCGGAGAGACCGCTGTGCGGTGCTGTGAAACATGACTGGAAGGTGTCGGCGTCCCTACAGATGTGCATAGTGCATAAGCGGCGTGTGACAACACTACAGGTGGTAGGCTCAACGCATTCCTGTAACAAATCTTTGAAACTATTTCGCTGTTGATCTCCGTGCTGTGGGCTGGCAAAATATTTCCGTACCCCCTCTAGTCTCTCAGCCGGCGAGATAGGCGGTTTCAGGCAAAGCGGGCGTTTACTTTACTCCGGTCACCTATAGGCCTTGTAAGTCTGAACATCATTGTGGCTAATATCCCCACTAACTCAGTTCAAGTGTGTAGTGGTCTGGTAGGTAGTGGCTGAATTTGTGTGGTTACCGTGTAGTTACTGTACCCAAACATAATATGACTGACATGGACAAGATCAGTAGTACACTGTAACTCCGTCAGTCAGTCTGGAAGTTCGCCTAATGAAAAGAGGGTGGTTGTCTCTTGATGTAACAGCTATTGGATACAATGAAATGTCGTTTGTGATACAGTGTACACATCTGTAGCTTCGGACAACATTTTTGAAGTTGTCACTGTACATATTATAACATATAAGAGGAACTCTCGAAGCTGCTGCTGTCAATGTGACTGCCCATCTTCAAATGATCATTAATTTTTACATAGATCTATGGGGGACTTCATGGTTCCAACAATCCAGTTTTCAATGGCTAACAGTAAAATAAAATTTGAGTCACTGTCAGTGTCACTAATCAGACATACTATTAGCTATATTGGGGTTGATATGGGTTCTTCAGTATTGTGTGTATCACAAGACAAGGAGCAATTTGTGTCATGGTGCTTATTTCATTTTGCAGCAATTTTTTTCCCAGATTCCTACAGCACAAGGCAGGATGGGAGGACGTGGTTCAGACGTTGGGAGCAACACCATCGCGTTCATTCACGGCTCAGACGGCGAGTCTTGGGCCCGGTTTCTACAGAAGCTTCTTCGGGGGCCTGACTACAACATCGAGTCTTCGCTCTATGCCCCGAACCACCCAGATACCCCGCAGTTGTTTTCCAAAACTCAAACATGCGCTGTGCTGGTGTCCCCGAGCATGTTGGAGGTAGATTATACAGACTTCTGGAACACGTGCCTGGACTGTTTCCACTCCAGGACAGTCGTCCTGCTTCTTGGAGTAGACGCCAATGACTTGAGAGGTAGCCTGGGTGATCGGAGTAACAGAGTATTACATCAGAAGTGGTTGGAAGTGGACGGTACACGGGATGCCGTGAGTGCTGCCCTGGTGAAGTTGATCGAGGCCTTTGAGGCGGTGGAGCACACATCACAAACCAGCAAAAGTGAATACGAGGATGATGAGGATGTGTACGATAGGCCTCCCCCTCCCCGGCAACAGAACGGTCTTGTGAGAATTGTGCCGCCTGTACTGCATGAGGTTTGTATGACCACTTTTTTGCTTTCAGGAAATTTTGTTACATTGTATGGTATTTTGGGCAAGTTCACCAGCTGTGTGTCAGTGTGCTAAAGAGTAGTGTTTTCACACCCACTTGGTCAAGAGAATCTCTTTTTTCATTTTTTTCTTAAAACAGCTTTCTCATAAACAGAGTTTGTATTGCTTGTGCATGTAGACTGCTGAACACTGTACCATTTTATTTGATCAACACAAGCATGGGGGAATGACGATTTCACTTCCCACTCGTATTAAAGTACTTTCTTTCCTTTTTTTCATTGGAGTGCAGCTTTATTTGGGACTGGTCATTCAGCTTCATTCATTTTCCTCCAAACTGTTTGTTATTGGGGCTTTAAAAGAGGTTTCTGTCATTTGAAAAAGCTTTATGGGTGAGTGAACACCGTCCTTAGTGGCACACCTGCCCTCATAAAAGAGGACAGTAACTTCCTTGTACAGAGTACACTGATATTGATAGAAAATATACTTTGCACCGTGGGAGTTGTACAGGCACTTGAGGGGATTGTTTCCTCCCTGCATCAGTACATATCCGTGATAAAGGATACAAAAGTGAAATAGATAATTGCTATTTTGAAACTTTCTTATGGGCTACATACAACATGTATACAATGTATATATACATGTATGCACAGAGGCAAAGAAATGAAAGATAGTCCTTAAGTGGTAGTTAAAAAGTTACAGGCTGATTTGCTGTTTTCCCCCGTGATCATATAATTTATTTAAAAAATTCACACCAGGGCTCAATATTCACGATTAATGTCTTTGTAAGGTTTTTAAAAAAAGTGTTATCTAAAGATGTTTTAATTAAATTTGAAACCATCCATTTTGAAAACATCAGTCAATTTTTCATAAAAGGGCGGGAGAGAGTCATCAATCACACAAGTTCAAAACATTTTTAATAACATTAAGAAGGGATGGAAGTCAAGAGTTGCCGGGCAATATTTATCACTTGAGGACAAGGCCTTGACTTGAGGGCACAGATAAACATGCCTCGAGAAGAGGAAGTGAAACTGATATCATGAGCATTCAAGTCAGATTTCCTTGTTTTTGTCAGTGTGTGAAATTAAAATAGGAACAGCAGGCAGGGTCTGCTCAGTAAACAAGTTCTGATAACTTTCAAAGTATATGGCTCAGGCTGTACTTGCACAGAACTTGAAAAAGATTATTGACTACATGTTGTGGGCTTCACTTTTTATGGAATAGAATAAATTGAAGCAGAGAAAGGTTTCTGTGTGATTTACATTACAGGGTTCATTTTGATAATTTTGCTAGTGCCAACACACACTGCGACTAAATGTGACCTTTGAGATAATTTTGCACAGTGATAAAATTATAGTGAGGATAATTACAGTCCATTAATACACATTATGTGTGGCGAACAAGCAGAGCTCTGCATGGTCCCTCATAATTATACCTCTTATGTTGGGGAATAAGCATTAAATTATCATTCAGATTATAGATTCAATCCATTTTCCTCGAAAAGCCTCTGTACTTTGAATTTACTGTAAATTTATGTGACATCTGTTTGCAATGTTCTACAGCAAAATGGTCACGAGGTGGTGATTGTGTTGGAGAGACAAGCAGACGGAGATGTGGCGCTCGTGACGGAAGGCGGCGGGGGCCCCTCCCGACACATCCCCATGACGCACATTACAGGCACAGCATACAGTGCAGAACTCAGTAAGAAATTATCTTCTTGACATTGCCTTTTGTCCACCATTGTTTCTGGGACTTGCCATTAACCTATTAATTAACACAGTTCTGACCAAATAATTTGGTGAAGTTAGCCAGAATGTGTGAAGGGAATTAATAGAAAGTCAGGAATGTTGTCCACATACATGCAGGTGTCATGCTACAGCTGTGGTATATATATATATTACATGGACAACTTCGCCAACAAAATAGCTACACCCAAAACCAAAGTATGTTGGGTCAGGTAGACGTCACATAAACCAGAGTTAGGACATCAGCTCAGGGCAGTTTCCTGATGCACAAAATCTCATGTTGCAGGAAGAATAAATGTGTAACGATTGCACTCCCTTTTCCTTATTTTTTGTTCCTTCTTCCTTATACAGTCTTTCCCAGGAACTGAAGGCTAATGTCCCAACTGACCCAAACAAGGCCATAAATTTATTATTGTGGATTATGAGAAAAGATGTTTTAAGTTTTTGTTTTGGCGTACTGCTCTCGTAATTTTCAGAGTGATGTGTTTATTGAGATGCATCTTTATTGAGTATATAATTATGTGTGATACTTCTTGTGAAAAACATGATTTACGGGGTTATGCATCATTATTACATTAATCATTGAGAGCATACAGTACAAAACGATATAATTGTAATTACTCATTCACTTCTGAGCTTCATTTTCAAGTGCTAGCATTTCTTAATCTGTCTTTCAGATAAACTGCGAGGGACAGTGGGCTTCAAAGTCATGTCAGGTGACCAGATCCTCGGAGAGGGTTCCGTGCTCATACGCTCTCGTACAGATCAGCTCGCAGATCTTTTGCACCAGGAGGTCAGTCCACTGGCTTTGATGTGCTCTGCCATGGGTCTGTCTCCAGCAAGACGATCCGATGCCGAGGAACTCGATGTTGCGCTTGCGTCTCGCCTGTCTGGTGCACACCTTCCTCTTGGGTTGACTAGTCTTTTGATGCCAGACGAACAAAGCACAACAGGTAGGATTGTTGATGTATAGATACATTGTAGTTAGAATAATAATGTGTGAATATAATACACATAATAACAATGATATCCTGCAAATTATCCGTCACTGCAGAAGAGTTGCTCACCAAGTTCGTGATGATACCATTATCACCTTTATGCATACATATATATATACAGTGTCCATTCAAATGAGAATTTGTAAATAATAATTTTATTTATCTGAACATTTACTTTTTATCCATAATCTGTTACTCATCAACTGAATAGTTGTGATTTGATTTTTTTTTTTTTTTTCTAGATGAGCACAACAGTCGGTGGCCAACGTTACTGCATTTTGCTGCTGAGTACAATCTGAGTAAACTGTGTGAGGAACTGCTGAAATACCCCAGCATGATCCATGCTGCAGTCACAGAGAACAAAGAGGGTTTGTATCCATGTCAGCTCGCGGAGAAGCATGGATACACAGCTCTCCAGCAACGGCTCCTGCAATACGTTGAAGATATGCGTGAGTTGAAACACTTTATCATTAAAAAATTTTTTTTTTTTATCTGTTTATTACTTTAGTTGTTTTTATTTACTTATTTAGTTAGTTAGTTAGTTTGCGTATATTTATCATGATGTCCACATGGCAAAACTATGGAAGTGTTGTATAAAAAAAGGATGCAATCTATTTTAACATTCATGTCATGCTTACATAATTTGAATTTTTCTATGCATACATAATACACAAACTTTGTGTGTACCATGTTGCAACTGTCAAGTCAGGCTTAAATTATATCAGCCTTCAAAGAAATTGCAACGAACTTCACTCACATGAGTACCAGTTTTTTTTTTCCTTCTCCAGAGCCAAAGTTTCCATTCTTTGGATAATTGAACTGTTCCATATATAATGGTGTGATTGGTGCCTCCACGCATGATCCCCGCAGGTCCTGATGAGATGTGAATGTGTGTGTGTGGCAGGTTTGCGGAGTGCTGCTGACAGTGGCGTCTCATTTGAAAATTTTCCAGCTCCATCACCGCACTCGTCCACCAGCCACATGTACGTCAACGACCCTGCCGCCGAGCCGTCACGAGACTCTCTTGGCGAGTTCGACGATTCATATGTGGATATGTCAGGATTTCCCAGTGAGTGTCCATCATTTCTGTTGCCTGCTTTGCTTTTGTGTTGCTAGACTTGTGTGTACTCATAGACAAAGCTTCATTCTTCTCTCTCGCGGAGTTCAAAGTCTGTAGGAGAAGAAATAGATTGTTTATGACAGTAATTTTGGTATTCTCGACTTTGTAGCTATAGTTATAGTCTTGAGATTCTTGAGCTTGTTGATGAGTTTCATATTGGTACGTACGGTATCTTTGTATTTAGTATCATTGAGTCAGTCTGAGGAACTAGAATAATACAGTTTTAGGCTTTCAAAGGTGCAAAAGTGTATAATTCATATTTTATTGAACACACTTATTATTGTGCTCGAGAAAATCAATCTATGTAAGCATTTTATTTTTAATGAGAGCAATAACTTGAATTTCTGCCATGCTTATCAAATAGCTACGCATCATGCTTAGCAGTGCAACACCAGTTTTAACGCCTCTGCTGCGAATCACAATACAACTGCTTGTGCTTTTACAGAGTGGCATTTTCAGATTGTATCAACCAGATCTTGCTTTGCTATCCATATATAGCGGCGCAGTCCAAGAAGCAATTTATGCTGGTGTAGCACTGTATAGCTGCTGCTTTTTAGTCACAGTTATATTGTGGCAGTGCATAATGCCTGTAATCGCATCTTCACCAGAGGGGCTTTAGAATATATGTGCATAATCTGCTTCCAGCTACTTACATTTCCAATGGGGAGGTTTTCACCCGCCTGAATTCACGATCTCAGGGTGAGGTTCAGGGAGAGGAGTTTCCTGATGCCTCCTCCAAGGGACCTCTCCCGCCCCCTTTAGCATGCAACAAAATAGCGGGTAAGCTTTTGGGTGCTGGGAGTACAAATGAAGGGCCTTGTATTTTGGTTTATTTGTTTGTTTATCATCCTTTTCGGACATGGGGAAGTTGCTTTCGCTTGCTGTAGATGTGTTTGGGCTTTGGGCTTCAGTAATGAAAGGGGGTTGCGGATTTCTTTTTCTCCTTGGGTTTACTTTGAGTGGTGATGGTGCTCTATTTGGCTTCATAGATTTGTATTCTTTATTTTCTTGTGACACATAAAGAACCTCTTCATCGCGCAGAATGGATATGCAATCCTATTCGGCCATCAAAATAGGTTTATTGAATACTGAAGTGACTTGTGAATCCCTCTGCTCCCAGCGATGTGAAAAAGCCACCTACAGCTATTGGAGCAATCCTAGAGGAAATGAAAATGAAAATGTAAAAATGGAAGGCGTCAGAGGATATGAGTACATCTGGCAGATTAGGGAGCCAGCCTTCGCGGTTCTAGACAGCTGGAAAAAAATTTGATGATGTTTTTGTTCATGGTATGCAGTAATAACTGGCTGGGAAAAGGAGATGGAAGAATGCCAGGCATTATCAAGTGTTTGTTTTTCCCAGCCCTCAGGAAAAAAAAAAATCAAAATTTCAGTCAGAATTTATCCTCAGTTTTTAAAATGTAGATGCCAACACACTTACACTGCCTTTTGCACTGTACATTCTGCTGCAGGAGTGTGCTTGCAAAATATTTGCTGTACTTCAGTAGCTCTTGTGAACCTTTGGTTCACATAGTTTACTGTTTGGGCTTGTTGGTTTTTTTTTTTTTTTTTTTTTTTTGCTTTTATTGTACCACATTCTGCACATATATATATGCACTTAGATCATAGAACAAGCGTCTGTTTATCTTTTTCTTGATGCTGTAACAGTCGGCAGAGTGCATGTAAAAACTGTAAAAAGGCACCCCAGAATCAAACATCATGTCTAGTATTTCTCCTCGCAGGTTATGGTTACGCAAAGCCTAGGTCTTACTCAGATGGCAATGTGAAAACTCCATATGCAAGACAGCCAACAGGTTGGTGGTATATATGTCCCTACAATTTACCCTACTCCAAGTTTGTGTTAAGAGAAGCTTGTACCAATGACTTTCCAACTACCTATTCAGTGTTTCTCTTGCAGCGGCATAAGGTGGTTTAGTTTTCTGTAGGGTTTTTTTTTTCCTTATCTTCATCATACTACTCAGGATACTTGCAGGTATTATTAACAGATACCATTTCTCATATTCAGTGCTGAAACTAACATTTTTTACTTTTCTTGATATTCGGAAGTCATCACAGTACCGGTACTCATTACTGTCTAACTAACCAACACAATGTGATGGGATTTAACAAAGTCTTTTGTTAAGTTCAAAAATGATGAACATTTGTGCAACATGGTGCTCAATGCTTACATGCATGTATCGTTCTGTTGCTGATGTTCCTTGCTTTTCCAGGGTGTTAGCATTTTAAATTCAGCTCAGCAGACTCTGTCCTGCTTCTCTCAGAGTGTGTGTGTGTCTGTGTGTGCTGTTTTGCTTGGATGCATGCATTCGTAGATTGATAGAGTATTTTCCTGCTTCCTTCACCTAGAATCCATGATCAAAGAAGAAGACGACTCCAGAGAAGATGGCCCTCCTCCGCTAAAACCCAAACTGGGTTCATCACGATCCTTCAGCGTCTGCTACACAAGCTCCTCGAGGATGTCCAGGGCCTCAGCAGAAAAGTCGGAGAACGATACAGACAGCTCCGGTGACTCAGCGCCGGAAACGCTGGTCAGTCGTCTCTCAACCACTCCGGTGCTTCGGGACAGTTACCTGGATCAGTCATCCAGTCGTCCATCCTCACACACGTCCAGTGGCTCAACGCAGTCTGACTACGAGGTGCCACCCCACCAGGACAGTGAGACGTCTGACATCGCATTCGCTGTTCATTCTGAGGTGAGGTTTGCATTTTGGTGATGCACTGCCCTGTAATCCGGTCCAGTGTAATATGTCCACTTACACAGCACAGCAGTTCTTTATGTGTTTCTTTGGGTTTCTTTGAAGCTGACCTCAGTTGAAGAAAGAACTACCTGTGAGTCAGGAGCAGACTTAAACTAAGGGGCTGAACAGAAAGTGACCTATTGACGTCTTCTGGAATTTGGGTGTAACTGCCCATTTGAGAAGAGTGCAAAATGACACGTATTGTAAACTTCCCCTGGACTGTTCTCAAAGTAAAAATATGCCAAAATTCCATGACAAAGTCAATATGGTAAATTGGATGATGCAACACTGGTAATGTTTACAGGGCTTATGAATGAGCAAGTCAAATTTCTTGAAAATCAGAAAAAGGTATGGGAAACAATTACTTGAAATTGGAGAAAACACTTTTTAAAATTTTTTACTGTTTTTAAAAAAGTATATTTATTTTTATTACTATTGTTTTCAGGAGGCAGCAGTCATGCGCACCAAACACTCGAAGCGAAACAAGACGGTGCAGGACAAAATTTCTCACTTTTTCAAAAAGATCAAGCCACGAAGGCAGCACACAGCCAGTGAAAGTGAAGGATCCCCTACTTCGTCCAAGTCAGGCAAGGTAAGTCAGTTTTAGCACCAAATCATGCTTCAGAAATCCATCCATACATCTTAGAATTCAGCAGTGGTGGATGTGGTGAAAATTAAACGTTATACCGCCCATCATCCTTGCCATAATTATGTGACCCTCCACCACGAAATGAGTCGTCTTGTAACATGAACAAATTATAGCCTTTGCAGAAATTCTCCCCCCCCCCCCAAAAAAAAACAAAAACAAACAACAACAAACAAACAAAAAAACAACAACAAACAAACGAACAAACAATAGCAACAACAACAAAAAATGGCGAAATGATTAGAATACTTAATATGATCATTCCAGGGTCCAAGAAGAAGAAAATGATGACCACAATTCTGAGTATGTGTAGTTCAAAATTTCCAACTCTGTTTTTGGTTTTTTATGGGGTGTTCAGGCTTTGTTTTGGCTGTTGTTAATGATTTTTAGTTTACCTTCTTTTTTTCTTTTTTTTTTTATCTTGTTTCATATTATATGTGACCCGTTCTCGAAAATTATCAATTTTGAGACATGTATATCACTGCAATCTACTGGTTATGCAGTTTAATTCAATATAAGAATGAAAGCTGTACTACTAAAATTGACAGAGATATCAGCAGTTGAAGTTGGCTACTCACAAGGCGGCCATACTGACCTCCAGCACGAAGTTGGCTACTCACAAGGCGGCCATACTGACCCCCCGGCACTCTTTTCGCCTTTAGCGGCTTTTGGCCTAGCGCGACTTACGGTCCCGTTTGTGAGAACGGGTCACATATTAGCTGTTGGTAAAGTTATGATCTGCTCAAATGGACTGCTCACATCAGTGCCTTGTTCTTGTTTGACAGAAAACAGTTTTCTACAAGAGACAGTCCACAAGTTCATCCAGCAGCGATCCAACAACTTGCCCCTCACTGAAGAAGAGCGACTCACAAAGTATGTCACAACATCGTTGTCATGATATATCATGTGTATGAAAGCATGCCGTTTGTAGAAATTCAGTTTTAACATTTGGTAGGGTGAAAGGCACTGAATTTCCTGTTGTGTTTGGAATAAGATTTGGAGAACTTAATTTTTTTTCCTAGTTGTTTTTGTTATTAGTTTTTCAAAAGCCAAGAGCGAACAAAAATTACATCTATTTTACATTTCTTTGTAGGAAAGACTCAATTTTCTTCCACTTTTCATGGAATATTTTGCTGTATGTTACAGGGTCAAGCTCGTCGGCATCCTACGTGGAAAATGAGCGTGACAGTGGTGCAGTTTGTGATGACCATGGGTCACCGGTAAGTTTTACCTTAGGCTCACAGATGTAGCTTGACCTCCCTGCCAAATGACTGTAGCTTTCTTCTTTTTTATCTTTTTTTTTTTTATTTCATTCAAACCCAGATTTTTGGATCTTCTTTGCTTTCTAACTTAGCGTGGTGTGTATACACGCAGAAGTGCCCAGCTGAACATCAACGTAATGCACTTTTCATGGGACAGTTATAAATGCTCTTGCCTCAAGTTTTTAGAATTATGTCTGTCTGCAGCAGACCGTTCTGTTCTGAGATGGGGAACTTCCTGTCGCATATCAGTGAAAAGTTTAGACCTAGGTTTTAAAAAACAATGCAAATTCTCACCCAATTACGCTCTGCACAGGGGAGGGGAGATAAGCTCTGTGTGTGATGACTAATAGTTTTTACTCCTATTGGTAAGAATTGTTAGTCACCAGAGCTTATCTCCCCTCCCCTGTGCAGAGCGTAATTCACAAAAGCTCATACAGTGGAATTTGTGAAGAAAGTTTTACAACTAGTCCGTGCACGTTTTGAAGTGCATCAGTGAAATTTTTTATTCAGTTCAGTTTTTAAACTAATCAGTGCAATTTTTGAAAGTGTCAGTACAGTTTTTAAAGTGTGTCAGTTCAATTTTTTATAGTGTGTCAGTTCAATTTTTTAAAGTGTGTCAGTTCCATTTTTAAAGTGTGTCAGTTCCATTTTTAAAGTGTCAGTTCCATTTTTCAAGTGTGTCAGTTCCATTTTTTTTAGTGTGTCAGTTCCATTTTTAAAGTGTGTCAGTTCCATTTTTAAAGTGTGTCAGTTCAATTTTTAAAGTTTGTCAGTTCAATTTTTTAAGCCTGCCAGTGCAATTTTATATGTGTGCTGGTGGGTAAATTGGTGGCATTCCCAAGTGAGCTCCTACTAGCATCTCGAAGGATGCAGCAGGCTTTTGGATTATCATTGGTTTTAATGGATTGTTGCAAACATGTTGCTGTTCAGCTGTGGTGACAAACTACTGTATATTGAAAACTTAAATGGATGCTGTGGTTCTATATTGGTGCGCATACCATAACACAGATTTGTAGTTTGTAGATATGTAGACACTTATGCACAATTTGAATATATATGCTGTGATTTACCCTACTGTGATGGTGCAGGGGCAAAATAATGCAACTGAGCATTCAGTACCTGTATTGAGTAACATCGTTATTGAGTATGCCGTGCTCTGCTGGTTTCCTAACTTGGTACTTGAAATCAGCGTACCCTTTCACGCTACATGTACCGGCCTGTGCTGATAACAGTAAAAATCGGATATTTATTTCACCAGCTCCTGGTACATAATGTCTTTCTTTAAAAAAAAAAAAAAAAAAAACATGCACTATCACATTTTCATAATTTTAGTAGTGTTTATATATGCAGATCTCTTGATGCTTACGGCTAGACACAAATTCAAGTTGTTTTTGTGCCATTTTCATAATTTTAGTAGTGTTTATATATGCAGATCTCTTGATGCTTACGGCTAGACACAAATTCAAGTTGTTTTTGTGCCATTTTTGCTGTTACTTGTTTGATTGCTTTCTGTAGTGACTAGCTAGCATTATTTCCTGACAGGTTTTACTGAGGTCTCGAGGTGGGGCCCCATCAAAATCCAAGAACTCCGGTAAAAATGGAAGTGCAACCGTGGTACGCTGCTTGCTTGCTATTTCAGTGTATAGTTTTAGTTACATTTACAGTAGCTAAAAACCCACTGTCCAGCTTTTTTTTTTTTTTTTTTTTTTTGCGTCATTTCAACTCTTTGCCAGCTCCCGTGGTGTTCCTCCCAGGTCATGGAGTGGAATCCACGGAGGGCTCGAAAGCTGGGGCAATTTTTATTGTGCATGATGATGGAGATGAGGATGATGGTAAGATGATGCCATGGTGGTCCATGTGGTTTGGGACTGCGGGACAGGGCCACAAATATACGGCATTAACCAGGCCTGGGAACTACAGCACCTGCAGTGCCGGCTGTGTGATCATCCACATCACAAGACATGTCATACCACAGCAAGCTTTCGAGCTGTAGTCCGACCACTGTTTCATCGGCACTCTGTGTGTGTGTGTGTGTGTGTGTGTGTGTGTGAGAGAGAGAGAGAGAGAGAGCACAAAGAGTGTTTCGTAGAAAACAGATAAGCACTATATAAACTGTATTCATTATTATTATTATTATTCATTTCTTGCCTTCACGCAACAGACTATAGAAACTCAGCAGGCTAAGTGCTGCCAGGTGGCGAATAGTACGCGTAGTGTTCTGCTTTGTACAGTGTGCTTTTCTGTTGAGGGTAGCTTGGGCTTATTTTGGATTCTTAAATCCAATTGGATTCTTAATTCTCCATTATTTATTGCGCAGGGCTTAAAATTTTCCACCTTTTGTTTTGAGGATTTGGCTTTAAAAAAATGTCCTCCCCCAGAAAAAAATGTTTCATCCTCTGCAGTACTTGAAATCATGCCAAAATGCACAAAATTGCAGTTTTTAGCCTAACTTAAAGAATAGTTCCAGGGGAGCATGGCCCCAGGTATCTTGTAATCTTGCATAATGCTTTGTCACTTAATACTACACACCTTTCCTTCTTTTGGATGATTTTAAGCCCTGGTTGCAACAGGTTACATTCAAGCACTGTATATTCACATTCACCGCCAGTGGTAGGAATGACCCGCGTATAATCCTTCCACTTTAACGTTGCATCGCAGGGTTGCACATTTAAGTCGGTCCCAGGGCATTGACCTGTAAAAATTTCAAATGTCCTATTTTTCCCACCTCAAGCGGACATTTGTCCTATTAACATTTTTATTGCCACTAAGTGGCCAGGACACTGTGTCCTATCACTTTGCTGTTTCCAGAACACTTTGTCCTATAGAAGCTGTGGAAAATGTGCAACCCTGGTATCGGGTCAGCTCTTGTTTTTCACATAACAAAGGTCTTGAGTTCGAACCCAGGCTCGGGCCCACTTTGTCCTATAGAAGCTGTGGAAAATGTGCAACCCTGGTATCGGATCAGCTCTTGTTTTTCACATAACAAAGGTCTTGAGTTCGAACCCAGGCTCGGGCCCAATATGTGTGCTGGCCTTTATCTTGTTGCCTCGTCCTTGATATCACCCTTACATGGTGGAAAAGGACGTTAAACTCCCAAACACCCACCCGCCCCTTTCACATAACAAAATTCTGTCTGTGACTTTATTTTAAACTTGTACTCTGATATTTTACTACATGTACAAACAGACACTGCTCAGGCTTTAACTTTATATCCTAAGATGAATTAATTTCAGTTCTGTCAGATACAGTTCACACTGATGAAATTTAACATGGTTCGTCATTATCTGTGTTTCAGGATCGTCGGCAGTCTGTGCGTGTGCAGAAAGCCAAGAAAGAGGAGATCAACGAAACCCCCACACTTCCCTCCCGCGGCAGCAGCAGACAATCCAATAAAGGGCCCACCTTCGTGAGCTACATGCCGTGAAAAGTGACCCAGGTCAACTGTTCCATTCTTCGTCTGGCACATTACATTCTCTTGTCTTCCTTTTGGGCATTCTGTGAACTCTGTATCAAGGGAGACCATAGGCTGTAAGCTTGGTTTGTTCCCTTGTTCTTATACTCCATCAGCAAACTTGGTGCAATGTACGTATTGAAGACTGTCAGTAGGTTCAGGAGTCTTATTTATTTTACAGTCATCTCACTCGTTGGATTGACCCGTACTTTCTTTTCTTTTCTGCCCTCCTCCCTCCCCTCCCCTCCCCTCCCCTCCCCCCCCCCCCCCCCTTCCCTCCACTGTTGAAACTCAGCAAAGCTGGTGTTTAGTGTTAGTCCTTACGATGACTATATTTGCAGTTTGTTAGTTGGCATACTGTGAATGATTCCTCCCCCCCCCCCTCCACTTTTAAACATATTTGCAGAATTTGCACAAGACATCGTTAACTTGATGCAATATTGTCAAAGTGTTCTTTTGTTTTAAAAGCCATTTTAAGTAATTGAAACAACTACAGCAGAATTGTTCGTAACTGCCGGGATTTAGTGGTCCAGAGTTAAGTGATACTCGTTGAATCTCGGAGCAGCGTTATTCATGGAGCTGCGATACATTTGGTCCTATCATATTTTATCATTTTGTTTGATAGCGTGTTGGTGCGTTTCTGTGAGAATTCTAATTGTTACCAGTTAGTCACTTTGATGGCGTTGGTGTGATTTTGTTTTCTCGTAACGAGGTACATGCTTAATGTGATATGGAAGCGACAGGACGGTTGGAGCATGTGAAACAAACGTGTACATGTATTAATCTCTTTCTTTGGTTTGCGATCATCATCTGTGTGTAAAATAAAACGGCTTTTGTATGCTCCAGCAGTTGTATTATCACGTGCATGTACAGTTTGTGATATACTCAAAAAACAAAATCATGAAACCCATGTGTTAGATGATATGCCTCAGTGTATTAGTTGTTTGTATCCAGTGAATCTCAATGTATATGAGACCCCGTTTGTGTTCCAAAACAATCTTTTTACAGTATTTATGGCTGTGTGCACAACTGATACACAAAACCGTTTATCTGCACAGTCCCAACGCAGTGACTTACTTGTAAGCTGATCATGTATATTCACATTATACTGCGTATGACTGTGTGTTGTTCGCCTGCCTGTGTGTTGAATTGTCTGAGTGGAACACACTGGACGGGAAAGTGTTGAGTAAGATTAACTGTGTTTGAATGTTTAAAGGCGGCTTTGTACTTAAGAATGCATATTGATTTAGAAACAGGTGATGTGTGCAGGGTTACATCTTAACCCTTTGTGATAACAGGTGTGTTATTTTGTTGGAACTATTGTTACAGAGGTGTGTGTGCTTGCATGTGTGTGTGTGTGTTTGCTTGCATGTGTGTGTGTGTTTGCTTGCCTGTGTGTGTGTGTGTGTGTGTGTGTGTGTGTGTGTGTGAGAGATAAAGAGAGAGAAGGGTTTTGAATCTGTGAATATACATCTCATCTCACACATAAAGGGGGGGGGGGGGGGGGGGGTCTTGATTTGACTTGTTATTTTTTGATGATTGTGATGTTTATCTGCTGTTGGACAGCTAAGCTGTGAGACAAATTATGTGTATTTTGAACAATTGTACAGAAAACTGAGAATTGCATATTTCCATGCAGTTTGGTTATGAATGTTATAATTATTATGCAGTAATTAGAAAGTGGATGCACTGAGTGTAAAGCTTTGCAGCAGGAGTGTATGTGGTATGCAAATCAAGGTATTGTTATGCAAATCAAGAACTAGTCGAGCCAGCACTTGATGCAGACAGGCATGATTATCTGGTTATGAAGATAACTGCAGATTTTGTTTGATTAGGGGTTTTTGGTTGTTTTTTTTTTTTTTTGGTTGATGTTTTGTAAGTTGTATATTTAGGGTTTGTTTTGTTTTGTTTTGGGTTGGTTTGTTTTTTTGTTTTTGTTTTTGGTTGTTGTTTTTTTTTTTTTTTTTTTTTTGGGGGGGGGGGGGGGGGGCTTTTTATTTTTTTAAAGTTTTTTTTGTGTGTGTTTTTTTTTTTTTTTTTTTTTTGGGGGGGGGGGGGGATTTTTTTTAATCTTGTAAATTGAATTACACAGATTTCACCACTGTTACCTATTGCTGGTTATGTAAATTATGTTTTTATTTCAGTCAGTGCATGTTAAATGGGTAATGATTATTTCCAAACTGTCATGGAAATGATTTCATTTACTTCTCATCACACTGAACAAACTGAATGATATTCTGACCATGTTGAGTTTTATCAACGAAATATAAATCAAGGCACTGCAAAATTTGCACAATGTTTCTTTTGTCCAAATACTAAGCTTATGAACTTGTCCAGAACAGATTGAATTGAAGTGAAATGAACTTGGTCCTTTTTATTTTTTTTTTTTTTTTTTTTTTTTGGGGGGGGGGGGGGGGTGAGAGGGAACAGTTCTTCTTTGGATGTTTATCAGTATATTGCACTGTGGACTGCATATTTTTGTCATTTCTGTTATTTGGCAGCAGCTCCTCGGTTATACATGTAATACTGTGCTAGGATTAAATAAGGGGAAATGCCACTCACAGAATCACGTGGGAAAGCGCTTTTGGCCAAACAGCTTACATTACTGAGTGGACACCATTTGTCTACACAGGTTTTACTTCCATGGGATAAGATCCTCTACTCACTGTTGTTGGGTCTTGTTTTGATTCTGCATTCTTCATTCTGCTGATGTGTGAATGTTTGTTTGATATACGTTGAATGTACAAAACAGGAATCCAGTGACATTTGTGTGTGTAATAAAATGTGATATTTGAACACCGTGTGTGTGTGTGTGTGTGTGAAAGAGAGACACAGACAGACAAAACAGAGTCAGTGAGCAGCAGTCACATCATCTTGACTGATCGTGCTTAAAGGGAATTCCCGAAACAGTTCGTCACTGTGTACTGTAATGGTAATCATGTTTTATCGAATGAGGCCAACCTCGCCGGCACGACAAAAGTAGCGTGCCCCCTGAGGAGTAAGCAAACACACACGCTCTTGCTTTCACACACGCTCTTGCTTTCACACACACACACACACACACTCGCGATTCCGGCCATAGCTGCATGAAGACCCCAGACGATCCAGCAGTACAGGCGTCTGTTGCCGACAAGCGCCTTATTCCACCACAGGCGGCCGGTCGGTAATAATCAGTATCTGCGCACGGTAAACTCGGTCTACCACAAATCATTGAATGGACAACAGGAAGTCAAGCCATCACTGATGCTCAGTGACACTTGAACAGTCGGCGCAAGTCCCGTCAAAATAGCTGGTGCGAGCTAAACAGCCACAGTTCCCTTTCAGTGTTAATGTGCGAAGCCAGCGGCCAATATCAGCACTGGAGCGGTGCCAAGACAGTTGGGGAATACATACAATAATACTGTTGCGCACAATAAGCGCAAAGATATCGGGCAATGCGTCTATTTCTGGAAACTGATGAAGGCTTGACTGTGGAGCGCTGAGGTCACGCTGTGTACGTATGTACCAGGAGTGAACAGCTGAGCGTCCTGCCAAACATAAACACTGATGACTATAGCTAGGCTTGGCTGGTATCCACGGGGTCAGCCGGCGCTTCAGTATATTCGCAGTCTACAAAACACGGACACTGACAAATCTACGGATGCGCCTCTGCAGCCACAGTCAGTCCCGCTGCGCAGTCGGTGATTATCTGTACAGTCACGTCATAAGCATGTAGCATTTCTTGTCGGAAATCTGGTCACAGTCATTTCGTGTCATTTGCCAGAGTTACTGCTTGGATTCATTTCCACGCTGACCTCCGGAGTGGTAAGACAGTCAGAACTGATAAAGGCAAACCGAAGACTATCGGACTCACTAACCCGGCGACTCAGTGCAGCTCGCTCACGGCAGTCAGCGCCGCAGACCAAACGGCCTAACTCAGTGAGTTGCTGTTTCAGTGTTCGGTACTCAGTAGCTGGAATACCATAGTATGACTGACTATCACTATCTTACTCAGTACTGAGTGTGTGTGAATCCACCAGTGCCGGCGCCGGGCAACCAGTGCATCTACCCCAACACATACTTTCTTGTCAACTACAAATAACTGATGGCCGTGAGGTCAGTGCCCCAAGTTCAGTAACGCGACAAGGAACGGAGCTGACAGGCTGACTATTCAGCACGCACTCCATGCTTGAGACAAAATCCGTTGTCCAGTTTGAGTCAGTACTGGGCGACACATCCTCAGTTGAGATTACGCCTAATCGGCTCATGTGAGACTCAGTGAGGCCTCTCAGTTGGTCAGCACAAGTCAGTAACGTGAGGGGGCAACCAAACTCTTCAAGTCTGCATTCGTGTGAGAAACTGAAACAACTGTTCTTCCGAGTACTGGACGATACATCATTCTGACCGTGATGACCGAGTGTAAACAGACAGAGACTGAGACGACAATCCTTCTTGACGACGAGAGCGGTCACGTGTGTGTAGACATCGAAGGTGACCATAACGACAAGGAACCGGTTGACGCGGGTCAGCTCCAGCCGCTGATAATCTCAGAATCAGAATCCATTCCACATGCAGATGACAAGCAGCAGCCTTCATCTGCACCTTTTCAATCTGCACCTCTTCAACACGGTACACCCACGGCACACAACGCTTGTGATCTTACACACGCCGGAGAGGACGTCACGGTGAGCATTCCAGAGAGCCTTGAACAGCGTGAGAAGGGCACAGCCGCAGAAGATGAGGTCCAGTTTCTGGTGGGCAAGGATTGTCAGCTGATGGTCGGCAGCAAGTCAAGGATGGCGACACTGTCGCCGGTGTTCAAGGCCATGTTTACGGGTCCTCTGCAAGAGACGGGAGATCACATCGACATACCTGATGTTGAACCGTGGGCTTTCGCTGCGTTACTAAGGTTTGTGGTAATTATGAAAGGGGGGAGGGGTGGGGGTGTGATTGGCAGTTTAACGTCCTTTTCCACCACGTATGGGTGAAATCAAAGACAGGGGCAACGAGAAAAAGACCAGCACAAATATTCGGCCCCAGCCGGGATTCGAACTCATGACCCGAGCATTGAAAGTCCAACGCTCTACCATTCGTCTGTTCCGGCTCCCCGTGATAATTATGAATTCAGAGAGAGTACATGATTGAAGCACTCTCTCAAATCGTGTATGCAGCCTCAGCTGTCTTTGAGGTTGTTTACACTAACCAGTGTTCAGTACCGGGTTGAACCCGGCTTGTCGTGTAAACAGCCTGTTAGACTGTAAGTGGGTGCTAAAAAAAGTTCGGCTATTCTATTGACCCCAAACTTACAGCCCATTGATACTTTGCATTGTTTTCCTCGTAATTACTGTAAGATACATTTATAAACACAGATTGAGTTTTAGGGCAACTCCAGGCTAGGAGACCCCTGAGAACTGATAAGGCTGAGTGAGTGTCACACGGGAGTGTTTGTAGTCCGAACAAACAGCGAACACGGTGTTGTTCCATGTTTCTTGCGTGGTGCGCCTACAGCATGTCTTTGTCCTGTTTTTTTACCGGAGCGTGTTTTGGGCTGTTTTCTGTGTTTGTTCGAACTAAAACGTCTCCCATGTGTTACGAGCTTATATAAGTACTCTGCTTAGAGAATTAACCAGTTACTTTGAACGGCTGCGCTGTTGATGATATGATGATACGACAAATGTTTGAACTAAGGACTCTAACCAGCTACATTTCCATGATTTTAATTTCATTTATGTACAGTGTGTGATCATCGTCTTTTCGTCAATTTACTTACTGCGAGAAAATTCCCCGGACAATGGGACATATGAAAGTATTATTGACTTGTGACTAGCATTGACTTAACTTTGCTAACTCTTTCAACCAGGCACGCTGACGAAGACTGGCAAAACTTTGACGTCAGCATGACCGACGACAGTGTGTGGGAGATCCTGAAAACTGCCGACAAGTACAACGTGGAGCAGCTCACAGATCTGTGTTTCACATTCCTGCTGCAGAAACACTCGCGTCGAAAGAGAAGCCGCCACCTGTGTGTCGTGCTGGAGATGGCGCACCACCTGAACTACACTCACCACCACGAGCAGCTCCTCCACAAGGTGAAGCGGAAAGCCGCTCGCGTCCTGAAGAACCAAGACGCCCTGGCTGAGCTGTGTCAGCAGTGCATGCTGGCCATCGTCAAGGCGGACGATCTCGTGGGCGTTGATGAGGTTCTCGTGCACGACGCCGTGCTGAAGTGGACTCAGATTGAGTGTGCCAGGCAAGGGAGGCAACCCGACAGCTGGGAAGAGTTACGGGACGTGGCTGGGGACCTGGTGCAGCACGTGCGGTACCTGACTTTCCCCAAGCACACACTGACCGGTCTCCGTGCCGGGGACCCCTCCTCCTGCCTGCTGACGCAAAGCGAGCTGGGCAGTCTCCGCAAAGGACACATCTCCAGATTCCCTTTCACTGTGCAGTGTAAACGTGGAGTAAAGTTCGAGGACCAAAAGAAAACGATCGTGTGCGGCCAGCAAGTGAACAGCAATTGCTTGTCCCCGCTCATCTTCCTCGCGGCCCTTTTTCTTCTCCTTCTTTTCGCTATCGTCTACATCCCAGTCTACCTCGCCGTCCACGGTGACCCCGAAATGAAGGCGCCGACCCTCACTAACGTGGACGGATCACACAACTGAACAGAACTGGAGACTGAGGTCGAGTATTCCACGCCATAGTGCGAACACTTACATTATGTGTGATAGTTGATACATGGACCTGGGCCCGTATGTAGAACTCGAGGTTAACTGATTTAACCCACAGCTACGGGCCTAACCCAGACTAGGACAAAAGAAACACACAAAAAAAACAAAATTAAATAAAAAAGGAAGCGAAGAAAGAAAGACAAAAATCCTTCTATAACGGCTTAGGCACCATGGTGGAATGGACCCGCTTCCTGATTTAAAACAAGAGAGAGAGAGAGAGAGAATTTAACCCTAGAGCTAGTTTAGTTCGAGGTTAGACTCTAACCCGGGGCTAAACTCCCTAACCCTGACTTCTACATGCGGGCCTTGAGCAACATCCCTTGGTCAAGTTACCGGGTAGCTTCAGTCTTGACCTACGCACGATGTTCCCCGCTCTTGGCCATGGTTCCCAACTGTGGAACTCCCTCCCTGCCTCTATGAAGGAGGCAGTCAGCATCACCGCATTCCGGAAGCGCCTGAACACTCATCTCTTGAGTGCTCCCCAGTAATCATCTTCCTTTTTAAATCCTCTCCCTAAGCGCCGTGAGCACTCAGTAAGGGTGCAGCCGTGCGCTATACCAAGTCGCTATCATCATCATCATCATGATTATTATGTATCAGTCTATGCTCCCGAAATCTGCACAGACAGTTGATACTTATCGTTTTACACATACCAGCACAACTGTCCGTACAACCGGAGACTGTGACGTACGTGAGCTCATGTGTACGTCTCTTTGGCAACCTTGCCGGATTCGTATGCAACAGTGATGTAGAGAGAGTTTCGTATGGACACCGGCTGAACTGGCGCGGGAGACAGTAAACTTTGACTGAAACATGTACTGCCATCTTCATCGGTGAAAAGAAGATAGCTTATATGAAAAGATCAATTATAATCGCCTGGGTTGAAGGCTACAGCAACAAAACTCACTCGCACAAACGCTGAAAAACTCAGTGACTGCCTTTCCAATAATTATGCTGGCGTTCAGCTGATTGGGATGGAGTTTCAGTGACGGTGGACTACAATTTGTATAGATTGTAACACAGTCACATGCATATATACAAGCGCTCTGTCTGACAGCTAATGGGCGTTAGGCTGGGGTGTCGCGGTGCTTACCTTGATGACATGGTAACGTTAGATTTAGCCGTAAAGGAAACGCTAGAAAGTAACGTTACACTGGCTAACGTAAGTTTAGTTTAAAGTTACCGCAACGTTAGCCAATCTAACGTTATACTCGCTAACATTACTTTAACATTACGGTAACGTTAAAGCAACGTTGATCACGCGTGCAAGGTACCGTTAGGGTAACGTTACATTCTAACGTTACTTTAAAAGAGGTGGTTAGAATTTTAGCATGTAACCTTAATCTAACGTTGCGGATAACGATAATGTAATGTTAATCTAACGTTAGCACGCTATCTGGGTAATTCTCAACCACAAAGACTTTGTTTCTTCGTTGAAGCTTTAATTTGTTCTGGCTTGCTTCGTTTTTACTTGAGAACTGGATTTGTAAACAGAGCCATGCATTTTAAACTCATCTGTGCTCAAAGAGTTTGTGCTTTGCCATTCCGCTTATCAATTCTGAATTGTTGTTGCTGTTGGTTTTTTTTTTTAAATCCTATTTTGTTTTATCTGTATGTTCTTTTTTTTATACTAAAATATTGTTTTACAAATCGCAGGGAAGCCTGATCAGTAGAGGATTTTCCCCCTTCTTCTCTTGATCCATGTAATTTCTGTACTACCAACTGATCTCGTTGAACTTTTTTTTATGGGAAGCTTGAGGTGTAAGTTATCAATAGGAAATCCAGACTTTTTAACGTACTGGAGCAATGTTTTAGCAACAGTAACTGAGCATGTGAATCCACCTCCGAGGATATCCCGCCGAAACGAACGGAAACCATTGGTTATCTTTCCCTCGATCAAAACGTACATTTTGTGTGTGTGTGTGTGTGTGTGTGTGTGTGTGTGTGTGTGTGTGTGTGTGTGTGTGTGTTTGCCGGTGTGTCAGTGTGTGTGTGTGTGTGTGTGTGTGTGTGTGTGTGTGTGTGTGTGTGTGTGTGTGTGTGTGTGAGAGAGAGAGAGAGAGAGAGAGAGAGAGAGAGAGAGAGAGAGAGAGAAATACGGTGCTAGACTGAACTTTTGACATTTGCCTGTCTACAAATTAAGTTCTCGTTCACTCATGTGTTCACGTTCGACTGATATTATTTTAGCGTGCCCGCGGTTAAGGTGCTTAAAATTTCTTCTTCTTTTCTTTCTTTTTTGTGTTGGTTATACTGATGGATACTCAAACGTTTTGTGCAAATATGGCGGCCGGGTAGTATATACAGATACATTACAAGTATTGAATTCTCCTAATAATTGCACTTTACTGATTTAAATATTATTTGTACTTTTTCATAGATACGCTGGTTTATTCGTTCTGGTTGTGTTGTTGCATAGAAGCACGTATTCGCTTGTTTCAGAAACTGACGTCAGATAGGTGTTATTAAGGACCCGGATATGACTTCCGTTATAATCAGTGATAGGAGCAACCCTCAGTGTTCCGGGTCCGCACCGCTTCTAGAGATATCGACGGACCCGGACTGAACAGGGTTGGTGATAGCCGGGAGCGCCTTAGTGATTCTCACTGATGAACTGAACTGACTTGCGATCCGTGTCAGGTTGTCCTGTGTTCACTGACCTAGTGGCTGTAATTCAGTGTTGGTTGTCTCCAAATTCACTGAAAGCGACGGAAAGACGCAGTTTTTGTGTGTTGTTGTTGTTTTGTTTTTGTTTTTGAACTCGAGAACAATGAACAGAAGAAAAAAAAAAGATTTTTTTTTCAATACTTCCACCGACTGACTGACTGAAATTTACTCCTAGCCATTCCGGCAGTCGGGCGGCGCGGCGCCGGTTACATCAGTGATCGTGTTTTTTCAGTCTTGATTACTGATTATACGTAGTTTGTAGTACCGTGGGGCTTTAGTTAGTATAGATTTTCTATAATTGTTGTTTTTAGTGCTTTATGCCATCACGAGGAGGGGGGTGGAGGGGAGGGGGGGGGGTGGAGGGACGGCGGGGGGTGGGGGGGGGGAGGCATGGCACAAGTACAAAAGTGTACTAGCACAGTCAGCTCTATTCGGGTTCGGGATTTTCCGTTGCGCGTAATGGTAAGAGAATTGCTGGAAATCCCTCAACGGTAAATTTGACGATTGTGTCACCTGCCGAAATACACTGAGCTGGAAGTACAGTTCACACTGAGCAGTATTTCACCATCAGCGAAAATATTCAACAAACTGTGCAGTGTACGTGCACATTTATACTTCAATCTACACTAGTACAGTGGAACCGGACTGAGCACCCACTCAGTCACACCTCAATGTCCGAGTCCACCACTGTGACCAACTGAGAAGTCAACAAACACAGACCAAACAGTTCACAGTTCAGCATGCGGCATGGTTTTTCTGAGTATTTCCGGTCGTCGTCCGAGACTGAGTCTAAACTGAGTTCTCAAAATCAATCCTCTGGCGAGAGCTCATTCTCAGCCTGCTCACTGAGTTTCAGTTGTCGCACCGACCTTATGCAACTCTCTGGCCGCTGCGAATCTGCGAAAGGCGCCCACTTTGTCTGTTTTTAAGAGCAATCTTAAAACGTTCCTAATCCTAAAACTGGAAGTTTTGCAAAACCGACCAATACTTCCCTGCCGCGTGTAAGTTGCCAGTTTCAGTCACCAGTCGGTGTACGTCTGTCACGGTCTATCTTTGCCGTAAAAGTGATCGAGTGATCGGCGCCGGCATTGAGTTTCAGTTATTCAAAAGAAATGCCGCGCCCTACAAATGCCATTTTATTATTATTATTTATGTATATCGGGTTTCGAGTGTAATCAGATGATTGTATCAGTTTTTTTGTGAATTTGATACTGACTGATTGACAAACTCGGCTGGCAACTGAACTCATCGAAACCCGGCGTTGATGCCGTGACTGCCGGACTACTCATAGACACGACCTGGTTAATTATTGACTTGAATTAAGTTGTCTACTCATTCGTCTACAACACATTATGGTAGTCATTCAAGTTTACTCATAAGGGATGCGATCAGATTTGCCGTTCCCAACACCGCATCAGACGGGTCAGTGTTCGTTTTGCTGTAGTAGTGAATACCGTGACCCATGTCCTAGCGCAATATAAACTTGACGTACATTCCTTCACGCCAGTTTCATGTACCAGCCTGCAGCATTGGAGATGCATCAGTGTAGCTGATTCTAGTCATTGTCTACCGTAGATTTCTCAGTGAATCCCGAAAATAGGAAGCTATGCTTGACTGATGGTGGGGGTGGGGGCTAACTAAACAGTTTAGCGTACACACTTCAAGTTGTTGTACCTATACCAGCATTATTTCTGTCCATTATTTCGGTGAAAGGTTTTCATTTGTTGTTTATTTGTGGTTGTTGATATCCAAGCGTTTATTGATATTTTTAAAAAATCTCTTTTCTTGGTGTTGAAAATAAAACGTTTATTCAGCATTATATCTCATGTGTCAGATTTGTGTTTCCATTACATTGCATGGCTGGTTGGATGAGTTGCATGATGTGGCTGTTATTGTCTACAGCATGCTCTTGTAAACACACACACACACACACACACACACACACACACACACACACACACACAACAAGGGTGGGGTGGGGGTGGATAAAGTGAAAGCAGACCTACAAGCCTGCCAACCTTTTTTTTAACGCAGTGTCTCCGGTTATGTCACCGTAGATCCGCAGCCCAGACTAGACTAGCTTTACGTAATAGCGGCTGCCTACCGTGTTGGAAAGGGGCCTCCCGTGGTAAAATTTCGCCCACCAGTGTTCGTGACGAATGCCCCCCCCCCCCCCTCCCCCAGCCGCATCCCCACAACCCCCCTCACACCGCCACCTTCTCCGTCAGTGCTTGTGATTGCGGGTTCAGGAACAAAGCCAAAGTGATAAAGGACGTCGTTTCCTCTCCCATCCCACCCTTAACTAGGCAACGGTATATCAGTCTCGTTCAGGTTTGGAGATAACCCAAACTGCACTTGAACCAGCCGACACCGAGACACGGTATGAGACACGTAACGCTAGCCTGGGGTACGCCTCCACGGTCACGTAACTAAAGACACTGAAATTCTGAGATATTTTTAGTGTCCCTGTACCTTCTTTTAAAGTAGGAAAGTGCAGGAGTCGGGTGGGTGTGTGTTTGGGGGTTTAACGTCCTTTTCCACCACATACGGGTGATATCAAAGATGGGGCAACGATGAAAAGGCCAGCACAAATATTTGCCCCAGCCGGCATACGAACTCACGACCCGAGCATTAGAAGTCCAACGCTCTACTATTCGGCCACCCCGGCTCCCCATTGCAGGAGTCTGTTCGAACAAGACAATCATTTGCATAGATATGCCACTTGTCTTACCACACATTACAAGATTCACACTCAAAATGATAATACATTCAACTGGAATTTATACACTCTTTGATTTATTGCAGGGAAAATAATAGAGCATTAAAAAAGGAAAAAACGAAAAAAAAAAAAAAAAAACCTCCAAGCTTGCTGCTTTGGTTGTAAAATACATAATCATTTTTATTATGCAAGACCATTACTGCTGGGTGCTCTTTGCATGCAACCACTGTATACCATCAGTATAATAGAAAAGTTCATCAAAGTCAACTAATGTTTTTTCCAAAAATTTATGATTGTTGATTACCAATTCAGATTTTTTACAATTCTGCATGCAAGTGTTGCACTATTGTTGCATGCTTGCAACTATGGTACACGTCATGCCTACGTGCACATATTCCTGCATGGTGAAAGTGGTCTTGTATGAAATATGTCAAGCAAGTATTTCATTCATCTGGCATTTGCAAGTTACCTTGAGCTGATTTAAATATCACAAACTGTCACACACACAAACAAAATAAAAAAATCATTCATGCGTGATTTTCGTTCGAACTTCTCATTACTTGAATCACCATTACCTGCAAGTCTGCGTTCAGACTTTGTATCCTATGACAT
This sequence comes from Batillaria attramentaria, assembly GCA_018292915.2. Lineage (NCBI taxonomy): Eukaryota > Metazoa > Mollusca > Gastropoda > Batillariidae > Batillaria > Batillaria attramentaria. The sequence continues at coordinate 221,124 of JACVVK020000366.1, forward strand.
AAAGAGAACTGTTCCGCAAAGAGCATCCTACAAGTAAGCTCCCCTGGTCAATGTATACTCATGCTCATGGTATTCATTTTTTACCGGCCCCCGTAGTGTAGTGGTTAGCACTTCGGACTATGGACCAGGAGACCCGGGTTCGAGCCCCAGCCAAGGCAAGCGGGATTTTTCCTACCTAGGTCGGCTCCTACCCAGAGCGGGTGTGCTATGGGTCCAATGGGGAGGCTGTTGCCACACAGCCGAGCTTCACCCACTTCACGGGTGCGACTTTGGGGGTGCTTCCCTTGGTATGACACGTCTTATGATGTGGATGATTACATGGCCAGTACCGCAGGTGCCATAGTTTCCGGGACTGGTTAATGTCGGGATATTTATGACAGGAAGCGTGGAATGTGGCCCTGTCCCGCAGTCCCAAACCACACGGACCTCCATAGCATCATCTTACCATCATCCTCATCTCCATCATCATGCACAATAAAAATTGCCCCAACTTCCGAGCCCTCTGTGGATTCCATCCATTACCAGGGAGGAACACCAGTGGAGCCGGCAAAAGAGTTGTGGCAGCAAAAAAAAAAAAAAAAAAATTGTTATCACTCCATAGTATGATGGCATGGATTAAGCTGCTAAAAACAGATCATGAAGTTTCTTATCTACAGGACCAATGTGACATACATGCACAACCTTGGTTTGAAATTTACTACTACAGTTACAAAATTATGCAAGTATGATCAAAACATACGATTTCCAAGGTAAATGATAAAATCTCTTGAAAGCTATAGATACGGCCCCCTTTGGAATGGAGCGCAACTCAAAACACTGTAATTTCTCGTATCGTAAGTCTCACTGAGGTAGCTGCATGCAGGCAGGAGTTTTCCAGTTGCCCCAAAAAGTGGAGAACAGTAAAGAAGAAGAGGAAACAGCAGTGACGTCCAGTGCTCCTCAAAACCAACAGGGGAGGGGGGGGGGGGGGGGGTGGGGGGGGGGGCGGTGGCTGTCAGATTGTCCTGCATGTCCAACACTTTTTCATTTTTCCTTGCGAAATTGTGGAAAAACAACAGCAGACACATAGGAAACGGCAGAAAATTGGCCATGGGGCAGGAGAAAAAGGAAAACAAAAGAAGAACATTCCTACACACGGTATGTAGTCCTGATAAACTGTCCTGCATGTTCCATTTTTTTTCATTTTTTTCCTCTTTTCTTTTTATTGGGGGGGGGGGGGGGGGGGGGGGGGGGGGGGGGGGTGTTCTTGAAGGCCAAAAAAGAAATAAATGCTAGAAATTGGCCTAGAGGCCGCAGGATTCATTCTCATGAATCTTAGGCATTCATGCTCACATTCTGTATAGAGAGTTTGAACGTTTTCCTTCTGGCCGAAGATTCAGAGCCCACTTCTGTAAAACTAACCGTCGAAAGTTCTCTTTTATCCCAACTGCAATATCCCTTCTCAACGAGAAGCACTGAGTGCCATAATTACTGTGATGTATTTTAATAAGCTGCTGTTTCCGCTTCTGTGATGCTTGTGATACTTGTCTGTGATTTTTTTAAAATTTTTTTTATCAGTTGCCTCATGCTTATAATTCTCCGGTTAGTCACCAAGTGCAGGATATGTGTGTGTGTGTGTGTGTGTGTGTGTGTGTGTGTGTGTGTGTGTGTGTGTGTGTGTGTGTGAGAGAGAGAGAGAGTACAATTATATGAATTTAACTTCTTTACGTGTCTTATGCTCGCCCGCATGAATTGCCCTACGGGGATAAATAAAGTATTTTGACTTGACTTGAATTCCGCGGAATGACAGAAAAAAACTCATGCCTGTGCATGGTACATACTGGAAGACTGACATTCAGTCCTTACAGAGGAATGAAGTACAATATAGGGGACAACAGTAGCCGATGGGGGAACATGGACTGAGAGCTGTCTGTATGGCATTGTACGATTACATAATGCAATTCCCCTTTGTCAGGACTGACCCGTTTTGCTCTTAAAAATAAGGATTTAATTCTGAATAAGAAAACTGGAAGAACAGAACACTAGAAATAACCAATGACGAAACACCTCTGGGCAAGCGCGTTGACGGGGCACAAACGTGTTCACACTGCTTTACCGGAACCACGTTATGCAGCAGATGACATGATTATGTACAGTCGTACTGGTATCCCCCCAAAATGCTTGCTGAGTAATGAGTACAACTTCGCAGATCATGTGGATGCATTTGCCAGTGTCCCTGAGAAAGTGTTGAGTACCTTTCAGATGCTTAGATCTTAACACATGCAACCAGATTCAGGAAATCTTAGACATAATGAGTTCGTATTAAACCAGAAATCGACAATGTACAGCATAATTATTATTCAGTAATGTGCAAATACTTAATAACTCTCTCCTTGCACATAAACTTTCAAACAGTAACAACGGCCACACACAAAGCACACACATGTGTACACAATCATGATGGTAAGGCTAGCAAAACTACATTATATAGATCTTTTAGAGCTCACAAGATGATACTACCACAGAACCGGTAAGCACATCAAAATTTCACCCTGCAGTTGAAAAGATGCAATGCGCAACAATTTGTCATGTAAAACTAAACTGAAAAGGGGCAACGACAAACAAAGCACACAACACTCAGATACTTAGGTGGATCTTTCTGACTTAAAACAGTCAGGACCAGTCACACGATCAAAATGTATTTATACAATAAACAGTAAATGTTATGCACTGTGACAAAAGTGTCAAGGTGAAGGAATAAGTGCCGTTGTCAATGACTACCATAGCACAATACAAAAAGGCATGAGCTGACTAAAAATAGTGCAAATCTGGACTTACACAAACATATCAATGTCCTCATGGAATTTTGGCACAACTGGATTTTGAGAATGCCGCAAGACGACATGCACTGTACACTTCTCCTGTGGTATTCTTCTTTTTCTTCTGCGGTTGATTTGCCTGGTTGCGTCAGATCTGCAACCCAGTCGCCATGATGAATCCCACGGTCTTTTACAGGTCGTGACGGCTACCGCAAAGCTGCACCTGTAGCTCTGCGCCCTCTGGCCAGGTTTGACATCGTAGAGCATCATGGGCAGGACAGTAATGAAGGATGTGTTCTGGGGTCTGGGATCCAGTGCCACATGGACAATTGTCAGTGGGGGCAACCTTGAGTTGGTTGAGGTGGCTCAGTGGCCTACAGTGGCCAGTCCTCAGTCTGAAGAAGATTGTCTGCTGGTGCCTCTGGAGCTGCTGGATCGGGTCAACACCCATGTCTGTGCTATTCTCAAAATCCACTTACGCCCCAATTCTGAGACGACATCAATACTTGGTGTAGGTTACTACAAGCTGACCTAAACTGACCTGTCCACACAAACATGCAAAAGTTTCGGTGGCAACATATCACACAAAGTACACATCATCATACAGAAGTGGGTTTTACAAAATGATTTACAAGTTCTAACTAAACTTACTGTTCTGGAATTAACTCTCAGAGTCAGGCAGTGTTAAGCGCTGAGGATAGTGACAAGACTTAACAATAATTGTGATGGTACTTTTTGCATTCCAAACTTTTCACCTCTAGAACTTCTGCTGCCGAGAATATTCAGAGCAAGATGCCCTCAGCGTGAAAAATCCCAGTACATGTACATGAAACACTACACGCTGTCTTTACCAGTTTAGGCACAGGTGTAAGAGTGTATCATACTTGAAGCATAAAACTTATTATATTATCATGCACCAAACCTTTCTTAATTTTGCTCACACACAGTACACGCTACACAGGCGACCATGCTATCTGCAGCATCTCCTGTAGGGACGTGATCTTTTCTCGTGGTTTTCCTCGCTCTGCTCCCAAGACTGTTTCCACTTTGTCCACTTTCTCCCACTGATGAAAACGGACGGGCTTCACACCTGTGGAAATACAGACGCCCAGCTGTCAGTATGATCATGCTAGAAGACCACCACCACTGCCCGGCATTTCTAGCCTCACAAATCATGAGAAGCAATACTGGTGGTGCCTAGCACTGTACGACTTAGACACTGTGCAGAGTTATCAATAATAATAATAATAATAAATTGTTCTTGTATGGCGCAGAAAGTCTGCCCAAGAGCCGGAGCACCCAGTGCGCGCAACACACACACACACACACACAGACCGACGGACACACACACACAGACCGACGGACACACACACACACACACAGCAGACGTGGGATACAGGGGAGGATACAGTAAAAAATTTAGTTGAAAGCTTGCCGAAACAGATAGGTTTTAAGGTGTGCCTTGAACTGTGACAGAGTAGGGAGATTCCTAAGTGAGACGGGCAGAGAGTTCCAGATTTGGGGAGCAGAGTAACTGAAGGATCACACGCATTCTCTCACACACTGGACACAAACACATTACAATCATGTGGTGCGAAGGGTCAGCTCAGCTATTTAAAATTCAGAATTTAGAATTGCATGTATTTTCCAAATTTGGTGGGCTGAACATTTCCAAAGCAGAGGGGGAGGAAGCCGGAGTACGTGGAGAGAACGCCCAACGATCGACCCGAATGAACGGTGCCACATACAAAAAGGAAAAGTTCTTTGCCCCGAGTGGGACTCGAACCCCTGACCTCTTGCATTGGTGACAAGTCTCTTAACCACTAGACCACCGACCGCCCCAGTAAAAGGAAACAAACTAAACTGTTGGTCAAGCACCTCTCTGTTGCAGCATGGGAAGGATCTGCTCCCTGCCTCCAGCGTTCTTGTTGATGGCCCGCCCCTCCACAATGTCGTGTAGCACAACTTTGGCTGTGGCGAAGCTGTCGTTCATCGTGCCTAGGATCACGAAGATCGGCCCCTGTCCTATCCATCCACTGCAGTACAAACCTGAAACAATGCCAACAAGTATGCATAAACATTTTCACTGTCAGACACTTCTGATAGGCTTAACTCATTGCTGACCATAACAGCGCCCCATGTAATTCCCCGTGATGCAGGCACTGTGTGGGTGCACAACACTTGCCAAGCATGCAATTTTTGCAGTTTTTCGATTTTTTTTAACCTTTACGCATCGGGACGCGAACCGGCTCGCGTCACTCTCAACAGCCGTAGGCACCGAGCCGCGAACCGATTCGCGTCATCCTAAACGGTCAGCAGCTGCATGCGCGTCAGCAGGGAAGTAGGTCACTGGCCAAGCTCGTGATGTCAAAGAGTTAAAAGAGGTCTTCCTCAGATGTTTCCTAATTGTGTTTGGTATGGTTTGAAAGATAATTATAAGCATTTTTATGGAAAATTATTTGGATTGGAAAAATTGGGCATAGCCGCCACAGTGAGAACGGCAATAACATGGACTGCGGGTGCTTGGTAACAGCGTCCTCACGCATCAGCGTCCAGGGTCTGGGTGTGTGTTTGGGAACGGTATGCAAAGGTTCTGCACAAACGCTGGGTGCACGGTTGTGAAAAAGTTAAAGACCCGTCATTTGAGATAATCTAAGCTCACAAATCATTCTGAGCTGTTTTGATAGCATCTAAAATACAACTTACAGATACATGCATAGTGAAAACATCATATATGCTGCTTTGGAAATGTTCAGTCCACAAAATCTGAAAATAAAATGCATAAAATAAATTCCGAAACTTAAATAGCTGAGCTGACCCTTATCACCACATGACTGGAATATGTTTATGTTTAACATGTGAGAGAATGCGTTTGATTCGCGTGAGCCTGTGTGTTGGGTTCAGCTCGTAGCGCTTTGAGCCAGTTCAAGAAAAAGCAAAAAGTGAGGCCTCTTCTACAGTTTTGTGGCCACTGGTTGACTAGAAGAGCTTCAGGCTCATTTGCACAGCCAGCAGACACCAGTGTACTGCATTTAGAACTCTACGAATCATTAAGATAAAAATTTCGAGTGCAACTGTTCCTAATCAAAAGTTGTCTTCTGTGAAACCTAGTATCTTGGAACAGGTATGTTGAACTGCGCAAACAGTCTTCCTGCAACCATTAATATGCTAAACTTAAAAAAAAAAAAAAATCTATTTACCTGGACGACCCGTGACTCTTCCGTTTTGATTGGGGACAACTCCACGGGCAGCGTCAAACGGGACAGAGTCATCAATTGGTACACCTTCGTAGCCTATACTCCTCAACACCTGTTCAGTAAAAGAAAAGATACATATAGGTGAAATAGGGAATTTACCATGAAGAGCCCCAAATAAAAACAACAACAAAAACACCATGCCACAATCACAAGCACACACATTAACACCATCTAAGATGTCACAAAAGAAAATCCATTGAGGCCTTGCGCCTGAATGCTGGACTGCAGACATACATCCACAAAAAAGGACAAAAAACGAAACAAACAAAAAAAACAACAAAAAACACGGCACTTACCAGACCACAGGGAATTTCTTCTTCTTCATCGGTTGGCACAGCCTTTTGTTTTGCAAAATCAGTACCCTAAAACAAATACAAGTTTCAACAAGATAAAAAAAAAAAAAATATTATGGACATAAAATTCCCTTGGTCAGACTGACCACACTCGACTATAGCTCCTTTTGAAATAGTCTGCGACAGTTCAACTGCTGACTCAATTTTGAACTGTATGAAGCACCATCACCTTATACAGATGTGTCCATCAATACCTACAGTTTGTTTGAAATAATATGAAGGATTTTAGAGATACTGATGCAAGAAAAAAAAAACAACAAAAAACCACAGAGAAACAGGTAAGGCAAAACCAACATATTTCTTACAACCTCCCCCCATCCACCCACTCCCACACACACACACACAAAACATTAAATGTCTCACGAAAGGAAGCCAGTACACATACCTCTAACCTGTTGACTGTGAATCGCACACCCTCCATCTGGGCACTGTTACTGCGCTGTATAACTTCAACAGGACTGCGCAGGAACCGCAGCTCCCACTCATGCGTTGCCTCAGCCCATGCGTCACGGTAATTCTGAGGAGGCTCGGCACCGGCTGTGTACAGCAAGTGAGATAAGCGCCGTCTGGGTCGAGGAAGACCTGAAGCACAAAAGGGCCTTGTCATGCAATGCAATGCAATCCTACACAACCTGGACCTCCACAGCTGCATCATCGCAACAATGTAAACACCCTCACTCTCATCATCATGTGTAATATCACTGCTGTAGCTTCTGGGTTGCCCGTGAATTCAATACACGTCTAAGCGGAATTCGACCAAGAGAGTTGGGACAGGAGAAAAAAAAACCAATAAGCACGTGTCACTCAAACACGGAGCAATTTCGTCATCTGGAGAAAGGACCAAATTCCTATCAAATCCATACCACTTAAGACTTTTTCCAAGATGACCGTTGCGCACCTTTTCAATGACTTGCTTGTGTTTTCAAAACAGAGAGAGAGAGAGAGAGAGAGAGAGGCTGCACATACTATCCAGTTTATCCTTAATGTCTTCAACATCTTCCTTCCTGACAACAGTCCGGCATCGTGGTAGATTAATCATTTCACGCAGTTCTTTGATGGTGAATGACACCTGTAGTGGGCCACGCCTTCCAACCACCACTACTTTGCGGATGTTGCTGGTTGACAAGACTTCCAAGGCATGCTGGGAAATGTCCGTTTTCTGATACAAAAGACATGTAACAAATTGCCGGAAATTAAAATTTTGTCTTGTTATTATTACTTACTTCCATAACCTGTGTGAAAATCTTCTTAACATTACCAACTTTCTTACATCTCTTTGTGATAGAACTGTGCGCAATATACTGTCAACAGATGTAACCGCAGTGGCATACGATACAAATCAAGAAGAGAGAAGATAATGAGCACAGAATGCTTATGCTTACAAACATAAAAGTATTAGAGGCACTGAACTAGAAACTAGGATGCATGCCGTAAGTTGCACTGGAGGAGATGGCTGAACAAGAACTGCCCAAAGACGATACATACTCTTTACTCTGCGCGCGCGCACACACACGCACACACACACACACACACACACACACACACACACACACACAATCTCTACTTCTGCAGAAAAGGCAAAGGGAAAAAACAAAATCTCTTGGAAATGCCTGTCAAACACCCAGTGCATTTTTCTGTGCATGTTCAGGATTTGAACCACTTTTATGTCAAATAAAACAGAACCTGTTACTTACTGCCAGGAGGTCGATTGGTGTGAGTAACATCCTGGTTACATCCAGGGCCACATTGCCATGTCCTAGTACCACAGCTGTGTCACAGTCAAGATCAACCACCAGCTGAAACAATCGCAAAATACTAACAGAATATATTCCCAGTCGCCTTCGTCAAGAAAGTTATGTCACTGTAACTGTGCCAAATATTGTGGATGCTCACACACTCACATGATCACCATAGAACCCAAACAAGCTGTAGATGTAGACCTACACATTTAAATTTTACTCAATTTACTGAACATTACTGTCTGTATTCTGTGGGTGTGCAGCTAATTTTCCAAGTTTGCTGTTTGCTTATTTCTTTATTTGTTTCAAAAGAAAACCCATGCACTATGACTTTAAACACATCTCATCAGCTCAATGTAAAACACAATCAGATGAATGTGTGAGAGAGAAAGAGAGAGAGAGAGAGAGAGAGAGAGAGAGAGAGAGAGAGAGAGAGAGAGTTTTTATTTTACATCTTTGTCCTCAGGTAATCCATTGTACCAGCCTACAAAAGACCGGGCCGACAGCACATTCGGTAGATCCTGAAACAGACACACGACGTAAACATAACAATCCTTTGTTCTGAATATGTAGATAAAATAAGAAAACATTACAAAAAAAAAAAATCTTGGAATGCAAAACTACAAAAGTGCAAAATGCAGAACGTTTTTCATGACATTAATTTTCATCACACAAAATGCCGAGTCCACCATTTGAAGTCTTACCTCCCCTGGAATACCAAGCCGGCGGTCATTGCTCGAGCCATTACACTGCAACAGGAAAGTCACCAGGATGTACATTCTGCGTTAAAACACACACCCCAACAGCACAAAGCAAATCAAATCTGTACAATGAATTATCAGAAAAAAAAAAAATCCACCACCTTATGTTTACGAGGGTCACTTTTACCATGAAACAGCCTTTGAGGTCCACAAAATAAGAATGTGCTACACGTTTGTACACGTATTAGTAATATAATTACACAAAATTCATATTAACGTACACAGGGCTTAAAACTGTCCTTGATCCAAAAGGTGGAAGAGAGTGCAGCATTTGGTAATAAGCGTGCGTCTGCTGTAATGCTAGGGGGGCATGGGAGCATGCTCCCCTAGATAAAAGAAAAAAAAAAGACAGACTAAAATCTGTGCAAGCTGGTGCATTTCGGCATGATTTTAAGAGCTTCACACCAGGAAACACTATTTTTGGAGGAAAATGGAAGATGTTTAAAATTGAACTAAAATCTGTGCAATGTGGTGCATGATTTTTTTTTTTTTTTTTTTTACTACTTTCAGGAAATTCAGGAAGCGAGTCGCCGCGGTGCAGTGCCACCCAATACGTATCCTACTTTACATGTTTCAGAGGAGGAAACTTTTTTTTTTTTTTTGGGGGGGGGGGGGGGATTTTTTAGGCAAAGATGGAAATCCACCAAAAGGTGGAACATTTCAAACCCTGTGTACGCTCTTATGAAAGAAATCTGTCAGTGTGTACTTGCAGACATTCTTCTTATGGCTGTTACAAAATAAAACCAAAAACAAATATATTATACACACCAGGACAACAGCTGTGTAGGCCTGCTGTAGCTCGGCCACTGAGACATCCTTCCCAACCTCCACATGACCCATGAAGTGAAAACGTTCATTGTGAGCAGTCTGGGTAAAGGAATTGATGCAGTTCTGCGCCAAGGAAACAATGACAATAAAGCGTAACACTGAACACATTCATCCGTTACTACTTTGAATGTTGTATCAACTTTATCACAACCATGTACCCAGCATTTCTGCAGAGCCCTTCCATACCATTACCGTTGCCAACCACACATCTAGACCCCACGGTGCTGATGTGTGAGGACAATGTTACCAAGCACCCACAACCCATGATATCTCCGCTCTCACTATGGTCGCTATGCCCAAAACAAATTGTGAGCACAGAATTACATAGGAAGGTGGGCCTTCACAAAAAAAGCACTCGGAAAACTGATGCCGACAATGCACAAGTCCATCCAACATATGGGACTTTCATGTTACATGTGGCACACATAAATTATTGTGGTACATAGTCTGCAGTACATACCCAGTTTATAGATCTATGTATTTAACTAAATGGTAAACCAATTTATATGACCAATTACATGACACACAGACCTTGACTTCAGGATGATCTGGTGCAACCCCAAACCGCACGAGTCCAAACGGTATCGGAAGCTTCTCATAAAGATCTACTTGCAATGAGGGATGGCCCTGAAGACGAAAATGAATTCTGTTACATCCTTGTACTTTCATTCAGCTCAGCAGTGTATTCATGTTCAACAAAATTAAACCTGGAAGGCAGCTCAGCTGTACAGCTACACCCTACTTTTTGACGGTAATTTGACCCCTAGTTGATGCATTACAAGGAAGTGTTTTGACATGTGCTTGCAGGTCAGGAAAAAGTGTGCAAACACAAGGAAAATCTACACAATGTACTGCTTGTAATAATTGAATCTTGTATACTAATAATACCAGTATACACGCAAAATCAGCAAATATGTGCACAACTTACATCACATGAAGTCACTCTCATAAAGGGGCAGGGATGGATTTACTCAAATATGCCAATGAGACATTGTCTCCTTGACCAGTCATTTTTATGAGACATTTTCATTTTCTATGAGACAATCAAGTTCACCTACATCACTCTGTCACATGTCTGTGCCGAGAGCCTGTTCCTAAGTGCAGTAACGTTCAGGTTCTGAACGGAAAAGGACCTCTCGATCGCAGAACTGAGAAAATTGATAACGCGCCAATATTTTTTTGCAACTTTTTCGAGCGAGAGTTCCTGGCAGCGTGCGCGTCGAGCGGGATAAGTAAGGCTCATCACTAAAATTAGATTAGTGTAACAGACTCTATGACTGACACAGACAGCGCATCTCTGCTTCGCGTTGTCAAGTGCGCTTGTGATGTCATGTTCGTGCGACATATGACGCATTCTGCGAAATTTCTATGAGACATTTTATCAAAATATGAGACATAGTCGCACGGCGCGCGAGAAAATCGATCCCTGAAGGGGTTTGTAAATTATTCAAGTGTGACACAGAACAGACTATATAAAATACTGTTAAATGCAACAAAAACTGCCAGCACTTACAACAACAACGTGCATGCAGTGAAACCAAAATTGATACATGATATACTGTATAATGACTAATGAAAAAAGACATATAAAAAGGAAGTGGTATTTGTTCCCTTACTATTGTGTTTTGTATAATTACACAAGAAAAGCAGAGCTGCTAATTCAAGTCTTCAAGTGCTGAGTAACACATTTAATTATCATGTATATATGCACTGTACAAATTCAGAACAGTTCAGCCGTACTGTAGTCTGTACCTTCAAAAGTGCTTGGGCTGTGTAGAATCCTGCTGGCCCACTGCCAATGACAGCCACTTGAGGTGGAGAGCCATTTGAAGCAGTAGACAAGGGACACTGCTGACAACATAGCCGTGCCCGGGGCCATTGTAATGCAGTTAACAGTCTCCTGCATGCAGCTCTCATCTTCGCCTTTCACTCCCTTAAAAGCCGAGGAAAAAAAATCAGAGACCTAAACATACAATAATTCACTAGATTATGACTGACGATATATCTGGCTCTGTAAAGACAGTAACACACAGGTACACATAATTACAGTCGCCACCATTATAAAATCTTGGGAAATGCAATAAATAAACGATAATATATAATGTAACTGTATTACTGTGAATGATATTAAAGGGCTTGGTTTGGAGTTTTAACTCTTTCACCCCCAGTCTTTTGTTTTCCAGGGATGGCATAGCTGGGTGGAGTGGGGCGGGGAGGGGTGGGGTGGGAGGAGGGAAGGGGGCGGGGTAGGAGTGTCATGCAACTCATGAACTCTTAATGTCATTTTCCATTTGAAAGGATTTAATTTTGAAAGGAGGAAACGGCTTCAGTTCGTGGTCTACTGGAAACATTCCCCATCGGCTGGGCATCGAACCCAGGAACTAAGTTTTTCGACAACATGACTGAGCAGCAGTTGTTCAGAGCTCTACCATCTCGGCCATCCCTCATCTAACCTGTCTGGGTGTTCGCTGACCTTAGGCAACCTCGTAGACAAAGCTAGCCATGCGTGAACAGTAAGGGCAAGGCTACGCATTTGCGTCTCACCGACTCAGGCCAGCCTGGTGGAGGCCGCACGAATCGCACATCCGAGGGTAGTGTTTCTAGTGGACCTACCCAATCATAAAATAAGTTGTTTGAATCAGCGCTCACACGGTCTTCTCACAAGCTGTGGTTAATCTATAAAACAGCCCAGAACGAAATAATGACTGCAGTTGCGGCGTTTTGAGCTCCGGCAGATCAGAGCCTGCTGAAACTGCACCACATGCGCCGTCTTCCTGTAAACATTGGAATAAGGTCATGGCTTTTCTGGGGTCATAGGTCAACTGAAATATTCCGTTCTGGTGCGAGGCATGCATCAAAAGCGTCTCTTGTTAATGCTGGTTGGTAATTTAACGCCGAAATATATTGGGAATACTCATTTTCTGTTTTTCCTATCCATTCATATCTGTATTTTACAGGAACTTGATTTTATTGTATCCTAGCGCGCAAACCGGAAGCGATATTGTCCGCCATCGTCTCAAGGAAAAGGAGACTGCCGAGCCGACTACTGCAGGTAAAATGTGATTTTGGGCAAATGAGCGTGTATTCTAGGTGACGGATATGCGTCTTTTGCAATATAGTATGCTGCCTCACTGACAGACTCAACTGAATCTTTCGAAAAGAGGTGCTATTTATGCAGGGTGCACGCAACGCACACTGAGGCGTAGGCGCTCCTCGCAACTGTTGACTCATCAAATACATTCGAAATTTTCTTTGACCAGTGACAGCAAAGCAAGCCTTCCCTATGGCATACCTTAATACTTCCTTTATTTCTTACGTAAGTTGAAACCCGGCATTTTTCGTGGAATAATACACGTGCCTTACGTTAGACAACACTGAACGTCCTCGGTATGGCTGCTCCACGATTTAGGAAGTGCTCGATTCCTCAAGTGGAACCGGTTACGCCTTCGTGCCGAGGGGATAGGGGGATACAGACAGTGACAGTTACTGTCTTTGGAAAACGGACACTTTCTGCTACTCAGACACCATCAGCAGAAACAGTTCATTTGTATCAGGTTATTAATTTCATCTAGTTTCCAAGTCGCAGACCGATGTCCGCATCTTAAATTTAATATAAATTGTGCTGCTACTAGATAGAGGACTTCAGGTTTGCAAAGTTGCAAAAGGGGGGGGGGGGGGGGGAGCACAAAGATTGACAGCGTTATGTGTTGTTCATCAATATTTGTGAAATGCCGGGACTGATTATCTTTTATCTTCCACAAAAGATTCAGGAAAAATGGCTGAGAAAAACGATGAAGTTCAGGTACCAGAGGCTGAGGATGATGACAACGACAACCCAGACTACAAACCACCGGCACCCAAATCCCTTGATGAGATTCTGCAGGCTGATCAAGAGGATGAAAGTTTGCGGAAATACAAGGAGGCACTGCTTGGGTCTGGTGCAGCAAAAGTTGTCATTGGTATGTCGCTCTGTAGTGCAGTGGAACTAGGAAGCAAAACTCTTTGCCAAGGACTCGGAAGCTGGGACAATTTTTTTAAAAATTATGCATGATGATGGAGATGAGGATGATAGTAAGATGATGCTATGGAGGTCCATGTGGTTTGGGACTGCGGGACAGGGCCGCATTCCACGCTTCCTGTCATAAATATCCCGGTATTAACCAGGCCCGGGAACTACGGCACCTGTGGTGCCGGCCGTGTAATCATCCACATCATAAGACGTGTCATACCAAGGGAAGCACCCCCAAAGTCGCACCCATGAAGTGGGTGAAACTCGGCTGTGTGGCAACAGCCTCCCCATCGGGCCCATAGGCACACACGCTCTGGGTAGGAGCCGACCTAGGTAGGAAAAATCGGCTGGGATTCGAACCCGGGTCTCCCGGTCCATGATCCGAAGTGCTAACCACTACACTACGGGGGCCGGTAGGAAGCTAAATTTGATTTTGAGCGTCACAATTTTAACATTGCTGTTGCTCACCATGTGTGACAACAACAGAAACTTGAATGTCCAGTTTGAAGAACTGATGCAAAGCATTGAATTAAATCTGATAAATGGAGTAAGAGTTTTGGCGCTCATTGAATGTAAAGGGGTTCTGATGCTGGCTGCCAGTTTACTTTAGATCCAAGCACTTATATGCATGCACAAAGTAGTGATACATTATTTTTTCCTCTATTCTGTTACAAAAGTCTCCTCCTTTTTAAAAAAAGTCAAAGTGATGACATATGGGTGCAATCAGGGCTGTTCGAAAATGTGTATACATGATTACGCAGAGGATCTTTGAAACTGTGTAGGGCATCCCCAAAATGCAATTGGGGATGCATAATCGATTTAATGTATTCAGCATTCCAGGGGTTGTGTTTAATGCAAATTTTGTCAAAACAAAATTTAAAAAAAGAAAATTTGAAGCGTGCAGTTAAACTGCAGTTAAATGCTCGATTCACATTGCTCTCACTTCATTTTGCTGTAGTTAAAAAAAAAAAAAAAAAAAAAACAAAACATGAATATAATTTATTGTGATACTACTATTAGTATTAGTTAGCGATAGTAGTTTGTACCTTGGATTTTGAGTAATTTCAGATTTATTTACTGATCTGTACAGTCTGGTTTCTCGGATTAGGGAAGTCATTGTCAGACTCTCATGAATTATTGTTTTATTTGCAGATCCAAACAATCCCTTGAACGTGCTTGTGAAGAAACTTGCCATTCTTGTGGATGGTCGACCAGACATGGAGATAGACCTGACCTGTAAGGGTTTTAATGTTTTGACTTTGTGTTGTGTGCACTTGTTCAAGTGGATGGGGAACAGGAGGTTGGGTACTGGAATTGAAAGTTCTCCGCTCATTCCTCCCTACCACACCACACCACTACCACTAGTACCAGGCCACATCACTACCACCTACCTTCTGTATCACAGTATCACTATCACTAGTATCAGTCTTCCCCCTTTGGCCTAGGTGGTAG
This sequence comes from Batillaria attramentaria, assembly GCA_018292915.2. Taxonomy (NCBI): domain Eukaryota; kingdom Metazoa; phylum Mollusca; class Gastropoda; family Batillariidae; genus Batillaria; species Batillaria attramentaria. Next base: position 236,321 of record JACVVK020000366.1, read on the forward strand.
CGAAAGACAGCCAGTCCAATTTTTTGTTTGTTTTTGTTTTAAACACAGAAAAAAATGCGCAAAGAGGTTATTATAGATAAATTTATGGTGTGAAATTGTGCTCAGGCAGGGTTGCACATTTTCCACAGCTTTTATAGGACAACGTGTCCTGGAAACAGCAAAGTGATAGGACACAGTGTCCTGGCCACTTAGTGGCAATTAAAATTTTAATAGGACAGATGTCCGCTTGAGGTGGGAAAAATAGGACATTTGAAATTTGTATAGGTCAATGTCCTGGGACCGACTTAAAAGTGAAATGTGCAACCCTGCTCAGGTGGCTTGTAGTTCTAGGAAGCAGCTGGATCAATCAATGATCTGCTCGGGGCCTGCTGATCTCAACACTGGCACTTTGCCAACTCTCCACAGGAATAGGATGAGAACTAGTTGATACTGATACTGCCACTGCAAGCCATTGATTTTCCTGCTTTGTGTTTGAGCTGGATGTCATCGTTTCTGTTGTGTCACTTTGAGACAGATGATGACAAATGTCTTTTATCCTGTGATAATTTATACTAATTACTTGGCTGGTGTATGCTGTAACATTAATTTTTATTTTTATTTAATTTTTTTTTTTTTTTGGGGGGGGGGGGGACAGATCAACCCTAATCTCAAGTGTGTGTGTGTGTATTTATATATATTTATTTTGATTTTTTTTCTGTTAATAATTATAATAATTCTTATACTGTACATCGAGAACTCCCCACGATTGTGGGGTCTAAGCGCTGTACAAATGACAAAGATTTAAGTATAAATTATGAGGAACAAGGATATATGTGGATAGTGTGTATATATGTATAAATATATGTATGGGGAACACACAAGGTGACAACCAGCACACACTCGCACGCACACATGAAGCCATGCTGTGCTGTACTTAAAACTGGCTATGGGTAGCAGCCCTACCAAATCTGTTGGTTTTTTTTTTTTTGGGGGGGGGGGGGGGGGGGCAGTCCACACCCAGGGCTCCCTAAAAGCTACAGACCTAAAGGGTCCACTGACCCCCAGTTCAAAATTTTAGGGGGTCTTTGTACCCCCACTTTCAATTTTTAAAGGGTCAGAATCATTTCTCAAGTTTTTTTAGTGCATGGAATTATAAATTCAGTAAATACTGCTGAACACATAAGGTGTGTGTGTGTGTGTGTGTCACACTGTGTGTGTGCAAAACTGAATTTTATCAACTTCAAATTATATAATTAAATGAAGTGGGTACTGTCCGTACAATTCAGTTTTGTACACTAAGTTTTGCTGCTCTGTGCCGACCGGCTCTGACGCAACGTCTGAATCGTAGCTATCTCATCTGACGCCGAAGTGCACCCGCTGCCGGGCGAGGGCTCGAGCCCCTCCACGACTGACTTTTCCACTGACGAAAAAGTCTATAGTCTTTTGAACTTTCACTTTTTTCGGTGGCATGATTCGTCACAGAGAAAACGAATCCGATCGGTAACAAGAGCACTGACTCTAAAATCTTTCGTCCATGGTTTCGACATCGCACGTACGCCGGGTGCTTCGGTGCGCAGAGGGAAAAGATGGGGCACGTTCACTACGCGCGAGTGGCTGTATAAGCCGCCGACCTGCAGCAGTAGACAGTTAACGCCTGCGAGCGTTAAACAGAACCAAAAACAGAACCGAACTGAACGCGGCCAAGGCAAGGGAGCACACTCATTCGATCACAACAAGCCTATAGGCGTACGCACGGTAGTGCAGAGGTAGTGCGTCAAGCTACGCACAGATCGCGTTCATAATGCTTCAACGTACCCTCTCGAATTTTTTTTAGTGCGTAAATTTTGACTTCAGTGCGTAAATTACGCACAGACGCACAGTTTAGGGAGCCCTGACACCAGACTTGTGCTGTGGCCGCTTCTGACATCTCCCATCTGCTGGGGAAATAATGAGCATGACTAGCCACAATAGGTGGTGACAGACACAATCAGACGGTGACACATACCCACCTGCCTGCATTGTAATTTGTATGGTGAACACTGAGGGCTGAAACATGTTCTTGACACATTGGGTTAGTTTTCTTGTGCATAGAAGGTAATTTACAGGCAAGTGCTGAGAATAAACAGAAAATGTTACCTGTTGCAGTGCCAAAGGACCAGATCAAGCACTCAAAGATTGTGCTGAAGGAGGGGGTCAGCTACAGAGTGAAGATCTTTTTCCACGTCCAACGAGAAATCGTCGCGGGCCTGAAGTATGAACAGAAAGTGTACAGGAAAGGCATCCGAGGTAGGTTTTCTCTGGTGCAGAATCTGCAGACATGGGTTTACATGTACTTCCGCAAGTAGAGAAAGGGCAAGAAATAGAAATAGATTGTCAGATCTCATCTGCCTCTGTTCGCTTTTTTTTTCTTTTCCTTTTTTTTGTTTTTTTGTTTGTTGTTTTGTTTTGTTTGTTTACTGTCATTACATCATTACACAGTTTTTTTATTAAGTGGAAGTAAGATCCAGTGATGGAACAGTACGTATTTCATTAGAGGGACAAGAAGGTTAACTCCTAACTGCCCGCGGACCCCCAACCCCTGCCCACACTATATGACAAGACTTGCCGAAACTCATAACAGCACTAGACAGCACTCAACAGCACTATTACGCAAGGCGTGGGCAGTTTCAACGAGGCCTGTTTTCCACGCTCGAGGACCGCCTGCACGCAGTACGTTGCATAATCTCGTAATCCCTTGGCCTGCTCAGGGCAGTCTTGTGTATTGACCTGACTGAGTGGCAACGGCGCTTCGCCGCTGTGCAAAGTCCTGTAGCTCACCGTCTAACGGGTTACGGAGATGACATAATCAGTCTCTCTCCATCCCGTATATATATTGCCACACAACTCGGCCGTGGAGCGCTACCGGCTGGGTAGCTTCCTTTGATTACGTAGGCTGGGTAGCTTCCTTTGATTGAAAAACGCTGTCTGACTGGCCAGACCATTTCCACGGGTACATGTCGTTTTTCACGTAACCGTTTCCAATATCCAACACACCAGCCGATGAACTGACTGGACAAGGGGCCGAACAAAGACATTGCCGCCCGAATGCAGATGTTCTTCTTGTGTATTGCTGCTGTAAGTTCCGGGTCTGTGAAACAGGTATATGAAAAATGACACGTCCTTTGCGGCCAGTTGTCGGCGCCTCAGTTGTCAGTCGCCAGCCCACGCTTTGTCTGGATTTCGGCTTCTTTGATGATAGCGGCGATACGAGTGACGAGTTGCATGACAGCCCGAGTCGAGACAAGTTGACTTGATAGTGTCAAAGTCAGTTCTGGTAGTTGTGAAATAATATTATTAGGCGTCAGATAATTAGATATGCCTACACCTCCACCGCATGCACACAGATCCTCATTGACAGTATCACTAATTTGACACCACAGTTCAGGTTAACCACAGGGAAAAGAACTTTCTTTCGTGCATAGGAACTATAAATATCTGGTATATAAAGAAGTAGATCGCATTACATTGTGTGTGTGTGTGTGAGAGAGAGAGAGAGATCAAACATTTTAATTGTTCAGACATATTGTCCATAACACTGGAGTGAGCAAGAAACAGTCAAAAACGACACACACACACACACACACACACACACACACACACACACACACACACACACACTGTCACCCCTCATGGTCAGTCACATGTGGTTTCACATGCTCGTTGGTAACGGGACTTGCCTCTTGTCGCCTACCACCCTCACGCCAGTGGGAAGTGGTTGGGGCAAGTTGTAACGGGACCCATCAGTGTGCCGTTAGCTATTACGTGGCCAATACCCGAACAAGCCAGTGACCGCGGTATTCACAAGAGGGTGCGAACTTCACGTGCTGTCTGGCTGTCTGGCTAGAGTCGACCGCTCGTCTGAGTGTGATGCAACGTGCCGTCATGTTGCGCTGGCTAGCTTCGACCGCTCGCCGGAGTGTGATGCAATATGACGGCGGACTGCTGGCCGCGAGGTTGCATAATAGTGCTGTTTAGTGCTGTGACGAAAATTTTTCAGGATGTGATTCTTGCGTGGGCGCTTAGGAGTTATCAAAATTAAGTTATTGTTGTTCTCAATTTTTTTTTGGGGGGGGGGGGGGGGGTGGGGGGGGGACCAAAAAAAAAAAAATGATGAAAATAGGGGAGACCCAGTAGCCAGTACTTTCTTACTAATTTCGAGTGTTTCTTTTTGTTCCAGTGGACAAGGGTAGCCACATGGTTGGCAGCTATGGTCCTCAGGCAGAAATTTATGCGTACACAGCTCCAGCCGACGATGCTCCCAGTGGTATGATGGCAAGGGGAGATTACAAAGTAGAGAGTCGTTTCACGGATGACGACAAACACATTTACCTCGAGTGGGAATGGCACTTGACAATAAAGAAGGACTGGAGTGACTGATTAATCTTAGATATGTTCTTCCCAATTTCCCCCCAACATCTCTCTCTCTCTCTCTCGCTCTCTCGGTCTCATGCCTTCTTTGTTTCATTCTCTGGTTCTTCAACCCGTACTCTCTGTACACCATTGTTATGTTTTTATTTTAGGTACTTTTTGTATGGTGGCATTGTATGAAGCCTGTGGAGAAACAGGCTTTTTTGAGTCCTTCGTTTTCTGTGTTCATGCATATTTTTGGACATGATTTTTTTTTCCCCTCCTGTCCTTTTTCTTGAATCTATATAATATGGCATATTATGATATTTTTTTTTCTCAATTTCATCTACCAGATTTGCCTTATGATTTGGTTCTGACTTGAAATTGCGTGACAAGAAATGCGGACAGCAGTCATTTGTTAATTGGGTCGTTATGCATTATGTATAGTTCAGCTGTGAGAAATTGTGCGATTAGCTTGGTCATGCCAGGACACTGTAAATGTAAAGCTTATAAGTATTTGTTTTTTGGTTTAGTTTTGAGGCTTTTTGCCTTTTTTTTTTTTTTTTTGGCTGCCCCAACTCTTTTGCCAGTTCCAGTGGTATTCCTCCCAGGTAATGGGTGGAATCCACGGAGGGCTCGGAAGCTGGTTGCCTTTTTTTTTTTTTTAGTGAATCGGCTAAAATATGGTTGAAATACCTTCACAGAAAGGGAGGGTTGGTTTCTTCCGTAGCCCTGAACAGAACAGCTGTAGGTTACCACAGGGTTCGTACAGGCATTGATTGTCTTTGAAAGTCTTGGAATTTTGGAGACCCTTTTTCAAGTCTTTGAAAGTCTTTAAATTTCGATGTTTTGAAAAAATGTCTTTGAGAGTCTTTGAAAAATCGCGAAATGATTTTTTTTTTTTTCCCCACGACCGTATTTTCGGGGCCAGCTCACTGTTTGCGCATCTCTGGCCGTGTCACTGTGCCTTTCCTTTCGCTCCGCTCGCGAGTCGACTCTGGTTGGTCACAAAGCGCATGCGGTGACACATTATTAGGATTGCAAGAGCAGGGTCTTTGAATTTTTATTTTTGGTCTTTGAAAAGTCTTTAAAAAGTCTTTGAATTTTGTTCTCAAAATCCTGTACGAACCCTGGAACAGCTGTAGGTTACCAGTACTTATCTGCCAGTGTTTATTTGCTCAAGATCACTGGGTATTCACACGTTGGAAAATGGGGATGGTACAGACATTTCAGGCCCTGTGCACATAAAACTCAGAGCTTCAGATTGTCGGCGCGCCCGCGCCATTGACGCGTAAAATATCAAAATGACGCGCAAGAGTTAATGTGTATGCGCCAGTGTGGCGCGCGCACTTTTGGCCCACACACACGCACACACAATGCCGGACCCAACTTCCAAAACATGCCCTTTGATAAAGCTGTTCAAGTGTGGGCGCAGAAAAAAAGGCGCTGCCTCTTCAAGAAGGACAAAATAAAGTTAGTACACCTCTGACTTTTTTTCGCTTCAAGATTTTGTCAATGACCCATCATTTTGAAAATTGACCCCTCATTTTGCTCAGCCATGGGTCATTGGGCCCATGACATTTAAAAACAATCTGAAGCTCTGAAAACTATTAATACTAATAAAAGAGGGGGTAAAACCATGAAACGGGCAGGAACTCTGCATCATACCCTGTCACGCTGTGACTGGTAATTTTCATCTGCTTGTATTCTGCATGTCATCAACAAGGAGGATCAATGTTATCAAGACGGATCTATCTCGCGCTTTTCACCGAAAAACTCCATGAATAAAAGACTGTTTTACATGTCACATCACAGTGATCTAATTCAGGTGTTGTGATATGCACCAGTCTGTAGTCCTACCAAGTCATGTAAAGTGATAGTGATGTGTCTACAAACTTTGACTCGTTCAAACTTAGTAACTTATTCTTTTGTTGCTTTTTTTTTCCCCCTCCTCTTTTAATTAACTTGCATACTGGTATAGGTCTGTATGCCTGCTACATATCACTTTTTTGTGTTTCCTACAGTGCACGTTATTTTACTTGCCTTTCACTAGTATTAACATTTCTAAATGTTAGGGGTTACGGTCTTTCGCAGCTGACTATAAACAAGACAATGGGTGGTTTATGTCAAATTCCGCCAGTTAGGTAATGGATTTGGGAAAAGCTTTCTCTGTAAGGTCGTGATTTTTAACAACGTAGCGTACACATGTACAATATATACAGTCCCCAAAGGCAAAGGGGTTGCTGCGTGGTTTTTCTCCAGTCATCAAAACCAGGCTCGGATCTACATGTACTATCAAGAGGTAGCAGTTGGAGAATTAGTCGTGCATCATCTGTTTCAGTATTTTTGTATGGATTTGTGGTGTTGTAGATTTCTTTCAGTGCACAAGCATTTTGTCAAAGGGCTGTATGGAGTCCCTCTTATGGTGTACATGCTTGTGAATGCAGCTGTATTTACGTGTACAATATTCCCATTGATGACAGCCGAGTAGCTTTGTTACTGAACTGTACATTCTTTACCAGCTCTGTAACTTGAGTGATATTTCAGCATGCTGAACAAATCATGAGGTCTTCTACTGTATGTGTATGCACTCCTTCTTGTGGGAAGAGCTTTCATATCGGCCATTTTTAATTGATGCTCGGTTGAACATGAATGACCTGGTTCAGTGACTGTGTACTGACCAGTTACGTTTCCTGTTTACGATCCAATCAGGTTTAACGTAAAAATAAATTCTGTTACTTTGAGTTTTTTGACTATTTAGAAGTGTTACAATGATGGCTTGTGTTGACAAAGTAGCCGGCCTACCAGCTAGAACAAAGAAAGTGATTGTGTGCATGACTACAGCCCATCCACAGAATTTCCCTCTTTCGCTTGGCTTTTTATTTGTTATCTACTAATGATAGTTGTGGTACTGTTTGCAAACAGTCTTTCAGAGAGTTTATTATTGTTGCTTGATGATGGATGTATGAAAATTTACCTCTGTGCTGCTGCTAATTGTGACTTCTGTTTTCGTTCTGCTGTTTCTGACAGTGGCGCACAACATCTGTGGCACACTGGCTGATCTTTTACTGCTTCTCGGACAGGTTACAGGTCATGTTGTGCGTGAATGGCTTTCTACGCAGTGCTTTGCAATTTTTTGTCTTCCTTGTTTTTCTGGTTTGAACTTTTGTCTTCTTCTTCTTCATTTTTTTTTTTACCATAGTATTGAACAGATCTCATTTTTGCAGTGCAGGACCAGTGAATCATAGGTTGTTAGATAAGCGGACCCTTCAAAGGAGGATACACCTTGACAAACACTATAGACCAGCGGTTCAGGAAAGACCTAGGGGTACAATATATCATTGACTTTGATGTTTGAAATTCTTCTGTTTTCTTGGAAGCCTGTGGAGCAAGACTCAGTCTGGTGTAGTTTTCAGTAAAGTGTACGTACATACCCATCACATTTCCTTTCATGTGTGTATGTGTTCTTGTTGCTTCATGAATTTAGCATTCCGCTAACAAGGGACTTGTTTTGTTTTTAAAAGGAATAGTTGTAAGCGTTTTCTTATTATTAGGAGTGACGGTTTTCAAAATCTGTGAACTATTGGCTCAGGTATTTTGTTCATGGCATTTAACATTACATGTATTTCAATTTTGCAAGATAGCACAGCTAGAACGAAAAGTTTTGAATGTTACTTTGACTTGGGGGTGGGGTGGGGGGGGGGGGGTCAAGTTTTGAACAGTAACATTTTAATTCTTGTTGATGTTGGGGAGATGAAAGATGGTTTGAGAGTTTGCATTATATGTCTTTAGAGGCCTTTTCTTTGTCTGCATATTTTGTCGTTTCACGTTGGGTCAGGTCTATAAAAGCCAATGTCATTTTTACAACAACAAAAAATTTTCAACTACTGATTGTATACTGTAGTGCTTACATAGTAGTGTTGAACACAGCTCCTTCTCAGAGTATGTTTTTGTTGATGCATGTTTAGGGGTGTTGATGTGATAAAAGTAAATGGTCACAGTGCATGATTGTCTGCCCTTGTGCTTGCCCCGTTTTTTGCATGGTCAGCAGTGTACTTCTTATAAAAATGTTTTGCTAATGCTAGAAGGTTTCTTTCTCTTTTTGTGGAGAACAAGGCTTTTGTGCTTAATCTGGATCAAACTACATACAGATCAACTTGTTTGCTTCGCTTCTAGCTGCTTGATGACTCGAGAACTATTTTGGGCAGGAAAAAAAACGTACTGGTTGCGTCCTTTTCTTTTTTCTCCCCCTCAGATAAACAGAATAACAGAAACTTGAATGTGTAAAAACCACAGGATTCTCAGGCATGCCAGACACATCAGTGTCGCTTCTGTTTAGTCATAGCGTACAGTTCAAATTCAAGCTATGCAAATGCGTTACCAACATCATTGAGTTGCTTCCTTCAGTTGCTTATCTTCCGCTCAGCAGGTTTGCATGTTATGCTTGTATTGTATAAATCAGTGTATCACTATCAGTGGTCTTAATACCCAATAAATTGCCATACTGATACAGGATGAGTGGTGTCTGTGGTGTGTGTGTGTGTGTGTGCTAAAAGAGGTGAAATGCTTTCAGTGCAAAACCAGAAAACCACACTGAAAGAACACATACTGCAAGTGACAGGAACAGGAAGTGTCAAGCAATGAGAACTTGTTTTGAGGAATGGGTGTTCTAACTGATTCAGTGACTCATAACATTTGACAGCAAAGATCAGTGAATACTGACTTGAAAACAATAGATCAGCATGACATTATTTGACGTAATTGAGCAAACCATCCACCTGGCACCTGCGCCTCATTGACTATCAATCCAGTGGGCGGAATTAGTCGGATTATTGTGTATTTTCATACTCCACTTTTAAAATTTCAACATGAAGCACCTTTGATCGTGCAAATAACAAGTACGCGTACAAATAGCCACCGATTCGTGCTAATAGCTATTTTTCTAGCCGTAGCGCTTCTTATCCGGGCCCTTCCAACATGGAGGCTTTTGTTGCATCGACACCTGAATAATCGTCCAGCACTCCACTTTCTTTGCGTGTTATGTGCTTTTCTCACAGTGATAGCTAATGATGGCAGCAGGAGGATTGAGTGAGTTAAAAGGACGCAGTAATTTGGCCTACGTGAAGCAGTATTTGCAGTACGGAACGTTTCCAAAGGACTGTCAAAAGGTTGACAGAAGGGCGGTGCGGAAGCGAGCTAAGACCTTCGCCTTCATAAAGGGCCAGCTTTACTACACAGGAGGGCGCCCAAAGCGAAATGGCAACGAGGATGGTGACGAAGATACGCCAGAAAATCCTGAAAACGACGAATCCAACTCGCAATCGCTAAGAAAATGCTGCATAACTGAGGAAGAGAAACACGAAGCTGTGAGACAGAGCCATGTTGGGGAGGACGGTAAGTGGTTGACACCGGTAGGAGACGGGTAAATTTTCGACACGGATCAAATTGGTTTCCCCCTGTGGAATAACACCCCCCAATACATTGGATCACGACGCTTAGTGATCAGCACGATCTTGGCACCCATGTGCAAGCACGATGGTGACTGTGGCCAGAGGCGCAACCAGTACTGAGATATTAGCAAGATAATTAGCATTATGATAATGCTTGAACAGTTGAAGTGGAACCTGCTTCAGTTGCAGACTGCAGAACAGTTGTTTAAATGTTTTGGCTGCTAAAACAATTTCATACTTCATTATTTCATTACAATTTTACATAATTGTGAGTGACAGACGCTCCTGGAAGAATACAATTTTGGCTTTTGAATAGATAAATTTGCCGTTTTCTCAAAGTTTAATGACAAATTTGTTGCAACCAAAATGACATAGCAAATAATAGCATTTATTGCTTTTGAAGTCATTTTGGGGGGGATGGACATTTGTTTTCTGTCGCTAGCTTTCCTTTGTACGTGTCTGTTTTTTGGTTTTTGTCAGTTGTTGTATTAGAAAAAGAAAATTACACAAAATTTCTTTCATTCGCTTACAATTACATATTACACCTAGTTACATGAAATGGGATGTACACCGTTGTTTCAGGTACACACTATGGAGTGGACAAAACAACAGAACGTTTGTCCACTCAGTACTACTGGGTGGGCATTACAAATTCAGTGCGCAAGGTGTTGCGCAGCTGCAGTGAATGCCTGGCACGAGGCGTACGTGGACCCAACGCCAACAGCAGTCTTTCTACGTCTATGTTGCCGGTGGTGATCAGCAGCTCTGAGAGCCTGATCAAGGAGGAGCAAGAGATTGGTACTGAGCCAGATGTGTTCTTTGTGTCACAGGAGATCAGCAGTTACTTTTGGCAGAAGGTGTGTACTGTACATCATTTGATTTCTTTGTAACACTTTTATCGTTCTCAGTGCAGCCCTGTAGTCTAATAATATTGTGGTTCACTGTTTATCAAACCAACCTTTTTATTTGGTTTTGTTTTGTTTGTAACAAGCTGGCACATTTAAAAATTAAAGCAGAATAAATAAAAAATGTGAAGTTAGTATAACGTTGCTTTTGTCGTGTAAATAGAACTCATAAAAGTTATAGAAATTGTGCAGCAGTCATCTAGAACTGCCCACTAGTTGGAGGGAAAAAGAAGAAAGAAAATCTTTCTTTATATGGGTTCAATTTAAAAAAAAATCAACAACAACAATTGGAGCGGAAAAGAAGAAAGAAAATATGGGGTTCGATTAAAAAAAATTCAACAACAACAATAACACAACAAAAACACAAAAAAACAACAAAGGAAGGTCCCTTAAAAAGTAAACATAACACCTTGTTTTGGTATGTTCTGTATAGAACCTCACTGCTGTCTTTGGCTGCAACATACCACAAGTCTGATAATTTTGATGTGTTTCATGTCGTACTCAAGCTGAAAAAAGAAATGGGGGGGGGGGGGGGGAGAAAATCCCACTGGACTTGTGACAGAGACATGGCAGATAATTTTAGTGATGTGCGTGTGTGTGTGTGTGTGTGTGTGTGTGTGTGTGTGTGTGTGCAGGTTGAACTGCAGGTGTTTGGGCCATACATGGCTTCAGGCTCAAGGAAGCAGGTGTATGTGGCTGTTGCCATGGACACGTTCTCCCAGTTCCCAGAAGCCACTGTCTTGGAGACAATTTCATCTGCCAAACTCACATCGTTCATCGTCAACCTCATCTGCAGGTAAACTTGGAAAAAACAGACACCTACAACCAAACAATCCGCACATCAGTAGGTGAAAAGTGTTTGCCAGATAGGTAAAATCTTTGCTCTTGAAAGTGTAATAATAATAATAATGATAATGATGATGATAATGAATATTGTATAGGCGCTTTACCCAATTTCATGAATCGGCTCAAAGCGCCGCGAACTGAACCCAACACAGACACCCACGTGAATCACACGCATTCTCTCACACACTGGACATAAACACATTACAATCACTTGGTGCAAAGGGTCAGCTCAGCTATTTAAATTTCGGAATTTAGAATTGCATGAATATATAATAATATAATTTATTTTTTTCAAATTTGATGGGCTGAACATTTCCAAAGCAGAGGGGGAGGAAGCCGGAGTACCCGGAGAGAACCCCCGACGATCGGCCCAAATGAACGGTGCCACATACGAGAAGGAAAAATTCTTTGCCCCGAGTGGGACTCGAACCCCTGACCTCTCGCATTGGTGACAAGTCTCTTAACCACTAGAATTGTAAAATGTATGAAGTTATTACACCAAAGGCCTGTGTCTTGGACTTTGTTCTTCTTATATCTATAGCGGTATGCTGGTTAAGGGAAAAGTAGGTCCGGGCCTGATGCACACTTGAATATTAGCGGCCTCATAGTTATGAAAATGTCTGCAGTGTTCAAATGCAGCATCACTTTACTTGCAGTCAGTCAGTTACATTTGCTTTCTTTGTCATTTGTGCCTAAGGTGGTTGATGGTCTGTGTTTAGGGGCGGTCGGTGGAATAGTGGTTAAGACTTAGTCGCCAATGCGAGATGTCAGGTTCAAGTCCCACTCGGGGCGAAGAATTTTTCTTTCTTGTATGTGGCACCGTTCATTCGAGCCGACCATCGGGGGTTTTCTCCGGGTACTCCGACTTCTTCCCCTTCTGCTTTTGAAATGTTCAGCCCACAAAATTTAAAAAAAAAAAATGCAGTTCTAAAAATTCCGATATATTTAAATTGCTGAGCTGGCCCTTCAAACCGGGTGGTTGTGGTGTGTTTGTGTCCAGTGTGTGAGAGAGAATGTGTGTGGTTCACGTGAGCATGTATGCTGGGTTTAGCTCTCGGTGCTTTGAGCCATATTTGGGATAAAGCGCCTCTATTAATGAGATTATTATTATTATTATTATGTAGGTATGGTGTGATGGAGAAGGTGTGCCTGCTGCAGAACCAGGCGACCCGCAATGTGTACATGTATCTCAACATGCAGGACTTGGAGCTTGCCGACATCTCTCCGACCTTCCTCTCCCAACATGCTAACCCAGCAGGTGACAGTGGAATTCTCACTAGCTCTCTCATTCAGACTCTACCACTCAGCATGTACACCCTTTGTCATCTCTGTCAGTTGGGATCTTCCTTTTTAAAAACTGCACCAAGCAAAATGTCAGCGAGGTTTTCTCGCTTTGTTTCTCTAACACTACACAGGTTTGCACATTTAAGTCGGTCCCAGGACATTGACTTATAAAAATTTCATTTGTCCTATTCTTCCCACCTCAAGCGGACATTTGTCCTATTAAAATTTTTATTGCCACTAAGTGGCCAGGACACTGTGTCCTATCACTTTGCTGTTTCCAGGACACTTTGTCCTATAGAAGCTGTGGAAAATGTGCAACCCTGACTACAGCAGTGTAAGTGTCTTAGTGCAAGATGGTCATAATTGTATAAATGCCTTGCATACATCAGTAAATCTTAATATAATGATAAATATCTGTCTTTTTTTACTGTCTTCGCAACTCAAACAAACTGAATTTGGTGGACGGGTGTATCATATTTGATTTTCGAAGTCACATTTCTCTGGTGTAAGTATACTTAACATAGACCTCTTGCAGATCTTATGTATGAGAACACTTAGGACTCAGATCAATACGGGAATAGAAGCATGTGTCAAAGGTGTGAGGACTGAGAGTCTCCGCTGCTTTATGCTGTTGCAGATTTACGTTGGCAGCGCATTGAGAAGAGCCTTGAGCGCTTCGTGAAGCTGTATCCCAAGTGGTGGGACAAGTGTCTGGAAGCCTTCATGGTTCCGCTGCGCATTTCACTGCCACCTGAGAACGACTACACACCCGTTTTCCTTGCGCATGGAAGGTGAGAAGAGCTGTGATGTTTTCTCCTTCGTAGCCCATGCTCAGCTTTTCAGAACAGTGTCTTTCATAGGAACTGCATTCAGATTTACTGAGATTTTAATGGCTGATTCTTGCAGTCTGATAGCTTAGAGATAGAAAGTCTGTCTTCTGGCTACTTCTAGGGCGAAACTTGGAAATTGTGGTCAGAAAGCTTCTTTTGGTTGCGCTAACTGTCCAAGGTTGCATTGAGGGGAGCCGGGGTGGTCGAATGGTAGAGCGTTGGACTTCTAATGCTCGGGTCGTGAGTTCGATCCCGGTTGGGGCCAAATATTTGTGCTGGCTTTTTCATCGTTGCCCCGTCTTTGATATCACCCTATGTGGTGGAAAAGGACGTTAAACCCCCAAACACCCACCCAAGGTTGCATTGATTGCAACAAAGTTTTGGGTGCATGAGTGCATCTCTTTCACTGTCTCTGTGGATTATTCTGAAAGGGTGATTCAGCGGAGATTTCCAACATTAGAGCTTTTGTTGTTTTTGTTTTGTTCTCTCTGTCTCTCTCTCTCTCTGTCTCTCTCTCTCTTTGATGTTTTATGATCACATGCACATGAACTGCTCGTAGTTGCTGTGGCTCACAGATGAAAGAGCCCAGTTGAATTGCTCCCTGTACTGAGTGGAATACACGTTTGTATCGCCTCAGGGAGCCTGTCTTGCCACCAAAGCTGAGTCACAAGTCCCAAGATACCTCTAGCTCTGAGCTCAGCCTGACGGAGGACTACGAAAAACAAACAGTGGAGCTGTTGATGGCGGCGTATGGGTTGTTCTCAAAGAAGGCGGTCAGGACGGACGTTCCCGACATCGGCCTTGACCTCCTGCCTGTGGTCAAAGTGGAAACGCTTACTCTCCAAGACGAGGATGTTGCCGCCCTGACAAATGCTGTGGCTGCCGATGCGGAGCCTCAGCCTGTGGAATCTTCTCCGCTGGAAACGCGCAGCAGGAGGGAGGGGGCGAGAAAGAAAGGTGTCACTGTGCTCACTCCAGCCGATAATGATGCCTTTGGCATTGACTCTGATGATGATGACTTTGGAAGAGCAAGCGACTATGACGATGATGGTATGTGGTGTTTGAATGTGTGTGCTTGCATGTGTGCTAATGTGTGTTGTTCAGCAGGACACTAGAGGTAGCAGTAGACTACTTCTATGAAGCCATAATATCATCACTATATATATATATATATTTTTTTTTTCCCCCAAGTTTATAATACACACTGAAAGGGGTATATAATGTATAAGGAAATGTGAGTGTCAGGTTTGTGCGTGAAATCATTGAAAACAAATGACTGCACGGTTGCACATTTTCCACAGCTTCTATAGGACATAGTGTCCTAAAAACAGCAAAGTGATAGGACACAGTGTCCTGGCCACTTAGTGGCAATAAAAATTTTAATAGGACAAATGTCCGCTTGAGGTGGGAAAAATAGGACATTTGAAATTTTTATAGGTCAGTGTCCTGGGACCGACTTAAATGTGCAACCCTGAAGTGAAGTGCATTAAAAATAAGTACGTATGACACAATCCTTTTTTTTTTATGTTCCATTTACCTTATCAGAATTTTACACACAGTTTTCATCATGGGTTTTACCTGTTCACACGAAATGCTCTCACAAGTGTGAAATCAGCACGTGTGTATCAGTAGTAACAGTACTATCATATACAGTATATATTGTATATATATTTTCTGTAAACAGGCCAAAGCAAAGGAGCCATGACCTACTAATTTTGTTAGAAATATCAAATATTTATAATGCAAACTTGGTTTCAGCCGATGAAACATACACTCCAAGCACCACACCAGCGCCAACCAGGAGACACTCATCTCGCATCATCGTGACCCGAGCCTCCAAACGCAAACGCAAACCTACGTACAAAGCTCAGACGGGCCCCTTGTTAAAGAAAGCCAAGATACCAGCAGAACAGCCTCCTCCAGAGAGGGCCGAACAGAAGGAGGAAGAAACGCCTGTCAAGAGATTAAGGGGGCGGCCGCGTAAAGTGAAACCAGATGAAGGGGATGGTGGCTGTCCGGACTTAAAGCGCAGCAACCAGGCCCTGACTTCGGACGGGCTGATCAACTCCGTAGAGCAAGTGAGTGTCTTGCACATACTGCGTGGTCACATCCGGGCAGTAAAACATTATTTTCGGAAAGGTGAAAGAGAGCTGGAATGGTTGAGTTGTACTGATAGTGTCGGACAGGGAATGCTCGAGTCATGAGCCACTGAGAACCAAAATTTTGTGCTGGCTTTTTCCTCATTGCCCGAGTTTTCATACCACATCTTGGTGAAAACGGAAATGCATGCCCCCCCCTCCCCCCATCACACACACACACACACACACACACACACACACACACACACACACACACACACACACACACACACACACACACACACACACACACACACACACACACACTCACACACACACTCACACACTCACACACTCACACTCACACACACACACACACACACACACACACACACACACACACACACACACACACACACACACACACACACACACACACACACACACACACACACACACACACACACACACAACATGTAGCAAACTAGTCTTGAAATGGAAGAACCTAGAATAGCATCATTTTGACAGCGCCCCTCTCAAGCTAGCAGCTAAATTGCGTACTGCACGCTGGTTACATTTTTTTTTTCAGTGTGTGAAGGTTGCTTGTTAAAAAATAAAAGCCGTTGAGTGGTACTGTCAGTAACACCGTGCATTGAACAGAACACTTGGTATTGTAAATCTCATTGGGGTATACTGCAAAAGTATACTCCAGCTATTTCCAGCCTCTTGCATTTTAAGTTAACATCCTAAAAAAGTTTAACTTGTTCATTTCTGTTGCTGTGCAGCTGGACCTAGACGCATATTACCTAATGATCAGACGCTACAAGGAGCAAGGAACGTACCCACCAAGAGTGTCCGTGGACTTCAAGAGGGCCATCCGGCGTCTGGCTGAGACTGTTGAACTCAAGGACGGCAAGCTCTATGGCCACGTGGGAAAGGCGTCAGGCCGACTTATCATCACAAATGAGAGAGAACGCTTTTCTTTGCTGAGAAAGGCACACGTGAAGGGAGGTATGAAACATCTTTTTATGTGTACATTTAATTCTTGTCTTCCCTGTTGTCCTAAGTTTTGAAAAGGCCCATGGCATTAGGACATTTACAGTTTTAATTGGACTATGACCGTTGTCCGATTCCTTGGAACATCCCCGTTGAAACCCTAGAGATGACTTTGGCAGTGTTTATAGATTAATGCCTCAGTTTTTCTACTCATAGGAAAATGTGTTTTCAGGTCCATATAACATGCAGAGGTTTAGTTTGGGATCTATTTTTTCGCTACAGAGGAGCATGTTGGCCGGGTGCGCGTCCTGAAGACCCTTCTGGACATGAACGTTTTCTGGAAGGGAATGAGCCTGGACCTGGATGCCTTCATTCACGCCTGCCCAGAGTGCGTTAGTCAGAATCCTCTGCGTAACAAGACTGTGGTTCGAATCCCGACCAAGTCGAAAGCGCTGCCAGCGGACAGAGATGACAGTGATCCTCACATGTCTGAGGTGTGTTTGCGAAGTGTGTTTTGTTTTCATTTGTTTGTTTTTCTTTCTGCCCCAAATCCTTGCCAGCTCCAAGGGGATTCCTCCCATGTCATGGGTGGAATTCACGGGAAGCTGGGACAATGATGCTGTGGAGGTTTGAGACTGTATAACGTTCTGTCATAACTATCCCACTGTCAACCACGCCTTGGAACTATGGCACCTGCTGTGCCGGCCGTGTAATCATCCACCTCATGTGTGTCATAACAAGGGAAGCACCCTCAAAGTCACACCCCTGATGTGGGTGATTTTCGACTGTGTGGCAACAGCCTCCCCATTGGGCCCATAGCATGCCCGCTCTGCGTAGGAGCTGACCTAGGGCGGAAAAATCCCGCTTGCCTCGGCTTGGATTCAAACCTGGGTATCCTGGTCCATGGTCCAAAGTGCTAACCACTACACTATGGGATCCAGTGTGTTTGCAGAGTGTTGTGTCTGGTTTTTTAGTCCAGAAAATTATATTTCAACGTTGCTGTGGAATTTTGGCACCTAACTCTTTACTTTAGCTGGTTAGGAAACAGCCCTTACTCAATTCCTGCTAAACAGGGGATTGTAACCCTGTGCCCTGAGGACCGGCTAGGTCAAACCGCCTTGTGTCAGTTCTTACTATGTGCAGGATGAAGAAGAGGAGAGCAGCTATGAAGATCTTATCCAGTTTTTGACGGATGGCACTTTTCCGAACACTGTGACCGAAGAGCAGCAAAATCGCATCAAGCAGCGTTCCAAGTTTTTCTGCATCATCAACGGGTCGCTCTACTACAAGCCCCCATCTCATCCAAATGCCACGCCCCGTCAGGTCGTCTTTGCTGAGAAACTGCGACAAGAAGCTCTGCAGGAGGCCCACATAGGTAGGGAAATTTTAGCTTGAGCATTACATGTAACTCCAGATGGAATAATTCTTAGATTTTTAATATTGAATGTTGCACAGCAGATGGTGGCAGCCTAATTGTTTAGACAGTGGCTTCAAGGTCATTATACATCTAAGCACAAGGTAGTAAATCAAATTTTACTGAACAGTGTGACAGTGGATCTGCACACCTGCTTAACAGTAGAGTTCAGTTGGTAGTTCCTGTCTTGTTTGTACAAATAGTGTTTGACTGGTTTTGTGTATTTTGTATCAGGGGCTGAAAGTTGAGCTGTTGGTGTTAAAACCCCAACCTCTGTAAGCTCTGGTACACGTAATTTCATGGCCTTTCATGGCCTGCTAATACATGAAATTTGGGAGATCCAGATAGAATTTGACAAAAACCAGGACAGAGAATCACCATGTCAGACAGTGTGCACTTTCAGATTTGTCGTTGTTACCGTACACGTACATGGATACAATATCATTATTATTGCTGTTTGTAAATTCATTTCATTTATTTCTTTGTAGAAGAGGAGAGACATCTGAGCCAACAAGACACACAGGCCAAGCTGCGTGAGAAGTATTTCTGGTCAGGAATGACGTATGATGTCATGCGCTACATTGTGAACTGCTGCATGGCTGAGTCCCTGTCGTCACGTCCCATTCCTCACCGCAACTCAGCTGTTCAGGAAAGGGTGGAGAAATTCCACAACTATTACCTTGAAGGGGTAAGTTGTGTGCGTGTATGTGCATGCGAGCATGCGTGTGTGTGTGTTGTGTGTGTGTGTGAGTCTATGTGTGTGTGTGTTTGCGTGTGTGAGGGTTTGGTACTTTTAGGTATATTAATGGAGACTTAGGTTGCTGTTTTTTTTGTTGCAAATGGTTTCAGTATATTTGTCTAATTTTATGTATTTATTTTTTATCTGTTTTGCAGATTCCTTATCTACTGGGTAGTTCTGCGCTTTTTGGTGGGCAGTCGAAAGGTACTTTAAACTCCATAAAATTTCTTCAAAACAGAGACCATCATGTGCAGCATTCTTTTATCAGTCTCTGTGTGTGTGTGTGTGTGGTGTGTGTGTGGTGTGTGTGTGTGTGGTGTCACCGTGTGTGTGTGTGTGTGTGTGTTGTGTGTGTGTGCGTGTGTATGTGTGTGTGTGTGTGTGTGGTGTGTGTGTCTGGTGTGTGTGTGTGTGTGGTGTCACCGTGTGTGTGTGTGTGTGTGTGTGTGTGTGTGTGTGTGTGTATGCGTTAATGTTAACAGTATACATTTCTCATTGTATTAGCTTCCTAATTAGTACCGTGTCTCGTTACTCCTGCTATATTCTCACATTATGTAACTATGTACTGTAGGCACACAAGGACCGGCGCAAGTGGGCTCAACCTCTGCAGAAGGGGACAAAGAGAACCAGCAGGCAGCAGGTGAAGAAATTCCAGCTTCAGAAGCCAGCAAAGAAACAGAGGAATCAGTCGACGAGTCGAAAGAGTGCGAAATCGAGATAGTACCAGACGCTGCTCCAGACTCCGCGCTGGACCTGCGCAGCAAACGGGAGGAGGATGCCATGCGCAGAGCAGTGGATGCTGCCATAGGTGAGCGGTGGTCATGCTGACGGCTCTAAGCACGCGGCTTTTTTTTTTTTTTTTTTTTGGCTGCCCCAACTCTTTGCCAGCTCCAGTGGTGTTCCTCCCAGGTAATGGGTGGAATCCACGGAGAGCTCGGAAGCTGGGACAATTTTTATTATGCATGATGATGGAGATGAGGATGATGGTAGGATGATGCTATGGAGGTCCGTGTGGTTTGGGACTGCAGGACAGGGCCGCATTCCACGCTTCCTGTCATAAATATACCGGCATTAACCAGGCCCGGGAACTACGGCACCTGCGGTGCTGGCCGTGTAATCATCCACATCATAAGACGTGTCATACCAAGGGAAGCACCCCCAAAGTCGCACCCGTGAAGTGGGTGAAACTCGGCTGTGTGGCAACAGCCTCCCCATTGGGTCCATAGCACACCCGCTCTGGGTAGGAGCCGACCTAGGTAGGAAAAATCCCGCTTGTCTCGGCTGGGACGCGAACCCGGGTCTCCCAGTCCATGGTCCGAAGTGCTAACCACTGCACTACGGGGGCCGGTGCATGCGGCGTTTTGTTTACTTGTGTACTTGGCTTCACAGAAGCATACGTGTTTTGGAACAGTCGCGCTGCATGCCTGATGGTGAGTAGAGCTCTGAGTGCAAAAACTACTGTTTGCAGGTTGTGCAAATATTCAAATCTTTCAACTCAACGGTTGCACACAACACGGTCCCCCCCGACAGCATCCTCAGTTTCCTGAAAGAAGCAAATCTGTTGTATAAGATTCAGTCTTCTAGAGTAGGTAAACATTTCCTGGATTCATGTCAGGAATGCCCTAACCTTTTCTTTAAAATCTTTGACCTTTTAGAGAAGGGACATGCCTTATATACCTCGTTTAAACCAAAGAGATTTTTTAACTTATATTTACATCCTGTTTTAATGTGAAAATTTTTATGTTATAAAAGGACCTGGTAGAGAAGGACCATTGGGGGTGGGGGTGAGGGGGTGGGTGGATGGGGTAGACATTCGAGTGTTGGATTTTCAGTGCTCAAGTCATGAGTTCGAGTCCTGGCTGGGATTAAAAATTAAAATAAAAAAATAAAAAATTGCCCTGGCTTTTTCTTTGTTGCCCTAACTTTGATATCACTTTGATGTGCTGGAAAATGATGTTAAACCCCTGAGCATTGACCCACCCACAGCACTAACTGGCGCCTCAATATGCACGTCACGTAAAAGTGTTCTGTTGGCTCGGTGCCAGCTGTGAGATGCTGTCACTGTTCAGGTGTCAGAGTGGTATGTACAATGAAAGACACCACCAAAAAAATGATTTGTAAGCATAGAATTATTGGAGGATGGGCTTTTAGCTGTCCTGTTTCCTTGGGCTGTCACACTCACCAGACTGTCCGTGCGGAACAGCCCCTCAAACCCCGGAACACATTCTGCAGTCCTGCCCCCTCTTCAAAGAAGCAAGGACACAACACTGGCTGAACGGAGCCACACTGGCAGAGAAACTCTGGGGCAGCAAAACAGACCTCTTGAAGACCACTGCTTATATATAAAGACCACAAACCTAATCATCTGAGGCGGAGTCCAGAACAGGGAACGCAGAAGAAGAAGAAGAATCTGTCCTGTTTATCAGTTGTAAAATCTTGGAAATGTTCAGCCCACCAAATTTGAAAAATAATTGCAATTCTAAATTCCGAAATTTAAATAGCTGAGCTGACCCTTCGCACGACGTGATTGTAATGTGTTTATGTCCAGTGTGTGAGAGAATGCGTGTGATTCACGTGAGCGTGCGTGTTGGGTTCAGTTTGCGGCGCTTTGAGCCGATTCATGAAACTGGGTAAAGCGCCTATACAATACTCATTATTATTACATGTATTGTTGTTATTGTACTTGCAGAAAAGCTGAGCAAGTCAGATGGCCGGGGAACCCAAACAGTCGATCCTGTGCCAAAGGCCAAGCCTCCAGCAATGAAGGTACCCAGTCATGTCCTGGGACCCACTCCACAGCAAATACGCAGTCAGAAGGCAAAAACCAAACACAAGTGTGACCACTGCGGCCGCATTATCAAAGGAGACGTTGCATTCAAAGGTGAGAAAGTATGATAGTAAAGTGAAAGTTGTTGCCTTCCTTTTTTTTTTTTTTTTGTGTTTGTGGCTGTTTTTCGTGGCTTGACTTCAAGTGCAAGGGAACCTTGTCAGATACTTTTTATTTGAATTTTTTTTTTAAAGAAGAAAGAGAGATCAACTTTGCTCTGGTGGTGAGCAGGGCCCGTATGTAAAACTCGAGGTTAATTTAACCTATGTCTACAGGCCGAACTCAGACTAGGACAAAAGAAAACCCAAAACAAAATTAAATAAAATAGGAAGCGAAAAAAGAAAGACAAAAGTCCTTCTATAACAGCATAGGCACCTCGCTGGAATGGACCTGCTCCCTGATTTAAAACAAAAAAACAACAGAAAATTTAACCCTAGAACTAGTTTAGTTTGAGGTTAGACTCTAACCCCGGGGCTAAACTCCCTAACCCCGACTTTTACACATGCGGGTCCTGATTTCTTACTGAGTTGACTACGCTATGTCTGTGCTGAGGCAAAGCCATAATGATGTGCTGTATTGTGTCTGGTGTCTCAGAAAAAATCCCCTGTTTTGTTTCAAAAGTGTTCATCCTGTTTTGGTTGACAAGGACCCTCAGTCACACTTTCAGACTATGTTCACTGTATTAACTCACTGACGACGCACCAGTTTGGCTTTCTTTTTTTTTTTGGGGGGGGGGGGGAGGGGGGGGGGGCAACATTGTGCTGTGACTGAAGGTTCAAGAAGTATCCAAACATTCGAGTCCCCTCTGTGACACATTTTCAGCACTTTTGTCAATCCATGGATGTTTTCAAAAGGGTTATCAGTGCATCATCATCAGATGAAGCTTATCAAGAAAAAATCAATTAAAAACTGAAAAAACAAAAACATATTGAAAGTATTTACATACAGACGTCCCACTAAAGACGTTGGTTACAAAGACCAACACTGAAGCCAGTGGAATTCTCGGTATATAACTGACAGTAAAACAGAACTGGTTTGAGAACTAAAAGGAGCAGTTGCTTCCCATGGACTGTGGTTTGGCGAGCACAGCATCGGTGAGGGATGCCCCAGTTAACATTGACCAGGGTGACGTCATTAAGTTAGACAGTATCAGATAAGAGTTTCATCAAGAATTAATTTGCAACAGTATTTGTATCTGTAATAGTGTATAAGAAGACAATCGCATACACTTTGGTATTTCTGTTGTTACAGTCCATCTGTACAAGCACACGGGGATCAAGCCGTTCAGCTGCAGTGTATGTGGCAAGATGTTCTCCAACAAGAAGAGTCAGCGAATACACATGAGAAAACACACTGGCATTCGGCCGTACTTGTGAGTAACTTTCATCGGGGGCTGCAAAAGTGTGTTTCATACCACATCTTGGAAACAGCTTTAGCATTTTCGAAGACTTAGAATATGTTTTCTGAGATGGCCATGTATTTTGCGGCATTATTGCTGTTTGTATCGCTTTTAAGTCAGAACCACGGACAAAATCTGTACTAGCACTGTTTTCTACCCGCCATGCAGAGTAAAATATTCACCAACTTCAGAGCTGTTTGATCAGTAAGTTGTGATGAAAACACAGTCTTGTTTGTAGTTTCTGAGCGGTGACTGCTTGAGACTGGTTAAAAGCTGAAACGCTGCAACAGTGTACGTGAGTGAGGTTTTGTAGTTTGTGAGTGGTGACTGCTTGAGACTGGTTAAAAGCTGAAATGCTGCTACAGTGTACATGAGTGAGGTTTTGTAGTTTGTGAGTGGTGACTGCTTGAGACTGGTTAAAAGCTGAAACGCTGCTACAGTGTACATGAGTGAGGTTTTGTAGTTTCTGAGCGGTGACTGCTTCAGACTGGTTAAAAGCTGAAATGCTGCTACAGTGTACATGAGTGAGGTTTTGTAGTTTGTGAGTGGTGACTGCTTCAGACTGGTTAAAAGCTGAAATGCTGCTACAGTGTTCATGAGTGAGGTTTTTTACTGTCCTAAATCTTTGCTTTGCTCAGTTCTATTCTAACGCATCTTGCCGCATCGACTTTTCAGGTGCAACCAGTGCGGGCGAGACTTTTTCCGCAGTGCATCTCTGCGTTATCACCTGAAGGCTCATGCCACAGGGAGGGGCACGCCTGTGTCATGTGACATCTGTAAGCGCGAGTTCACTACGCAGCATCGCCTGAACCGGCACAAAGAGTTCAAACACCCAGCCACTGCCAAAGTCTTCATGTGCAACCAGTGTGGCAAGATGTTCACAGCTGCTAGTGAGTTTCTTTTTTTTTTTTTTTCTTTTCTTTTTTTGCGCCTTATTTCTGATTGTCAGTGGTTGTGCTGTAAACAAGTAAACTGTTTTCTCAGATCTGACAAGGAAGAAAGAAAACTACTGGTGCATTCTTGGGAGTGGTTCTGCCATGTCTGACCCACACAGATGAATCTCCTGTTAGTAATGTTTAGTATTGTAGGGATGACACGCGTGATCAACACATTTGCTACCGTGCATTGACATTCCCCGTTTGTCTGGTTCGCTTCCCACCGCCCGTACTTCTGGATTGGACCACTACATGCGAGAATCAGGCAAGAGGTTGGGTGGGTGTGTAGGAGTTTAGCATCCTTTTTCGCCACGCACGGGTGAGTTCAAAGACGGGGCAGCCAAGAAAAAGTCCAGCACAAGTATTTGGACCCAGGCGGACGCAAGACTTGAAAGTCCCACACTCAACCATTTGGCTACCCCGGCTCCCCGAGTCAGGCAAGAGTAACACTACAGCGAGCAGTCCTCCTACATGCGTTTGTTACGTGTTGAAATATGTTGAAGAGCCCGTTGTCTTATCGAGGTGAAACGATGACACACAGGCGAAACCAATCCTCACGTAGCGAGTTCTTGTGGACTGCACGTTGTCTCTCACTCACAGAAGACACGTGAGCGCGTAGAAAAGTTATAACCGAGTGGAGTTTAGTACAGCACTTCTCTGGTGTTACACAGCACTTTCAAGCTTCGCAAATACAAGCTTCTCTCGTGCACACACACACACGCAAACATCTCCGGGCCTTATATACAATTACAGCATTCTAGTACATTCTGGACCGTTCTTATAACAGAACCAATCAAAAATCAGGACACAAATCACCTTATTACTATTTTAGAACTAAAGAAGAATCCAGAATAATCAAGTACCTGCCCGCCGAACCTAGGCGCGTTATCTAACACCTTCTAATCGTAAACAAGTCAGAACAACGCGATTTGCACGAAATTTCCGAGCGACTCAGCTCTAGGCCCTAAGTGCATACGGCCGCCCGAGGCAATATAGCTACAGTCAAAAGGAGGTCACCACTTCTCGAATACTCTTGATAACAATAGAAACTTCTGGATCACGGGAAACAGATTTACATTACTAAAACAGAATATTTACTAAACATAGCGACTTCTCTATCTCACTAAAACTACCCCCCCCCCCCCCCCCCCAAAAAAAAAAAAACAACTGTTATCCTACAGCATACAAAACACAACACAAACAAGAAGGCACAGCCACGCTCGTAACAGCGCCATTGCATATTTTCTAGAATTTTTCACATTTCTGCATTAGAGAGAAGGTGATTATCATCCACTGCCAGCCAGGAGAGCAGATGCCTGTGTAAAAAAGAGAACAGGTTTGTGCATGTATGAAATTTGTTAAACTAAAATTTGTGTGCAATGAATGTGACTGTTGATATCTTTCCTTCTGCCCCCATTGTGATTCTCATGCATGCATGGTCTGTGTTCAGGGAGTCTGAAGAGGCACGAACAGACGCACACAGGGATCCGGAAATACCACTGTCAGTACTGCAGCAAGAGTTTCTTCCGCAAAGAGTATCTCAACTCTCACCTGACGAACCATGCCGAGTGGGACCCGGAGGTCGAGAAGCTGAAACCCCGCAAGCGTCCAGGAAAGAAATCGCAGAAGGACGAGTCAGGCGCGGCCGTTGTGGCGCCGGGTCCCACCGGAGACCACCCTCCCACCAACGTCATCCACTGGACCGAGACGGAGCAGGCTGCCAGTCGCATCACCCAGTCATCGGCCACAGACCTGGACTCCTATTCGAGCCCGGGCCGCGCAGGGTCGTCGGGTCAGGGCCATTCCACGACCCACACCCTGACCCTTGCTCGCCCGCACATCGTGGCCACCAGCGCATCGGCAGGAACCCACACCGTGCACCACACCATGCATCACCCCCTCCCGCAAGGCACCACGCGTCTCATGAGTGTGGCCGGACCGCACGGGCCGCTAGCGGTGACGGTGTCTGCGAGTGGGCAGCCTATAGAAGTTGTGCACGCGGGACACGAGGCGGGCATTCTGCTCCAGCACGAGGCGGTGCCCGTGCAGTACGAGGTAGAGTGCTTGACAGGGGACCCGTCGTCCCTGACAGAAGCTGACCTCAACGCCATTCACATGCTGGCTCAGGCCAGTCTCACGGGGCAGAACATCATGCACCAGTGATGAACTCTTCTCTTGCCGGGTATCATGTCCACCCTCAAGTTTCTGGCCCTGAAGCTGAGCGAGAGGGGTCTGACCCAGGAAGTGTGAGATTCCACAGTTTACAGAATATTATTTCTGCTAGTGATGACTTTCTAACGACTATTTTCTGAAATATTTTACAAAATGGGTGATGATCACTGTTTTAGGGAAAGAGATAACATTGGGGTGGGGTGGAGTGGGTAGGGGGCGGGGGAGGTGGGTCGGTGAAGCTGTAGTTTAGCAGCATGATTTGTGTCTTGTGGGTCTTGCCTTTTTTTTTTCCCCCACCAGCAAGCCAGTTCTGAGACTGTCTGTATGGATGTGTTACTGCAGCATATTTCAAAGGAATTTATAAACTATATAAAACTAGCAAAACCATAATATGTTCTACATCTTCATCTTTGTACATTTTTGTCTTTGCTGCACTGTGTGCTGGGTTTTTTTTTATTTTTTTTTTAAGGTTTACAGAAAATAAAAGCGACACAAAAGGGACAGAAACCACTTAACTTTGACAAAGGACGGCACAGGTCGACGTTTCGGCTTACGCCTTCTTCAGGACAAGAAGAAGAAGAAGAAGAAGGCGTAAGCCGAAACGTCGACCTGTGCCGTCCTTTGTCAAAGTTAAGTGGTTTCTGTCCCTTTTGTGTCGCTTTTATTTGCTTAACTTGTAACCACTTCGCAGTCATTACCGTTTCCGTTTCTATAAGGTTTACAGGTTATTCTCACGAAAGATCATTAGAATAGTTCCAGTTACGTGTTGTTTAAAAAGAAAGTACTGCTCTTCAGGTGCTGTAGTGTGCTACTGTACATGTATTCTGTAAATAACTTGGGGGATATGCATTTACTGCGACCTGTAGATGAAAAGTCGTGAATTCTTCAACTGAAAGCAGTTAATTCTTTTCAGTGCTTTTTCTCTTTTTTCATTTCTTTTTCTTTTTCTTTTTGTTTTCATGTTTTTTCCCCTTTTAAATTTTTTCATTAAACACGAAATCTGGAGAAACACCTTTTTGGGATGGGGCCAGTCCTTATTAGTTGTTTTGGATTTGTTTTTCTTCTTTGTGCCATTCTTTTATTCTTGTTTGACTGAATTCATCTTTCACTTACGTTTCTTTTTTTTTTTTTCTTTTTTTTTTGGTTGCAAATTGCATTCAGCTGGACCTGACAGTGTTGTTTTCCTTAGTCTTCGCAAAACTTGTTGTACCACTTGAATGGTGCTGTAAACTTTCACTTGATAGATTGACATCTGTGAGAAATAGTATTATGGTGATGGTGATGAGAGAGAGAGAGGGGGTGGGGGGGTTGGAGTTTAACGTCCTTTTCCACCATATACGGGTGATGTCAAAGACGGGACAACGATGAAAAAGCCAGCACAAATGTTTGGCCTCTGCCGGGATTCGAACTCATGACCTGAGCATCAAATGTCCAACGATCTACCATTCAGCCACCCCGGCTCCCCAGAGAGAGAGAGAGAGAGTGTGCGTGCGTGTGCGTGCGGACTAGCGAAGATGCTTCATGAACTCAGTTCTGTACTGATACAAAGGGCTCTGCTGAATTGAAGTTTTGCCATGTGTAAGAGTGTAGCAGAAAGGAATCACTCGTGGTTTTATGTTATAGTTAATATACATGTACATACTGATTCCGTATAGGTGCTTGTACTGAAACGATGTACGTGTATGCAATTGTGGTTATTTGATTCCTTTGTAATCTAAAACAAAATCCACACGAGTTTGAACTTGCTCACAAGATGAAGACATTTACTGTATGCATTTTAACATACCTTTGTTTGAAATAAAATGCTAAAACTGATTTGTCCTGTTCTGCTCCAGTGGAGCGTGTCAGAGGGCAGCAATCTGCAGGGAGTAACTCTTTAAGAGGGCGAGTTCGACCACACCCTGCCCGCTATATACATGTTAAAAAGAACAAGCCACTGCGCACCAGTAGCCGCCACTACAAGCCACTATTTCGCAAGGCGTGGGCCTCCTCCGCTAGGCCTGAGACTACTACACATTGCATAATAGTGGCTTGAAGTGGCTTTTGGTGATCTGAAGATTTCAAGTAAAATTGCGATTTTTGCGTGGACTTTTAAGAGTTAAAATGGTCCATGATTTAGAAGGAGGAAACTTGTGTAATATTTGGCGATGCCGTTGCAAAGCCACGAGCGCACGTCTGCAAAACAACAACAACAACAACAACAAAACCCCTGCATTATGCTAGGCGTGTCCAGGGGCATGCTTCCCTCGGGATTTAAAATAATAATAATAATTTTAAAAAAAGACTGAAAGCTGTGCAGCTGGGTGCATTTTCACATGAGCTTAGATGCTTCAGGGGAGGAAACACTTCTTTTTGAGGAAAAAAATGTAGAATGGCAGTTTAGTGCGTTTTGGCATGATTTTAAGTGCTTCAGAAGAGAAAACACTTTTTTGGGGGGGGGGGGGGGGGAAGGTACATTTGTAGCCAAAGGTGGAAATCCGCCAATAAATGGACTATTTTAAGCCCCGAACGTGAGTAGGTCCCCGCTATACCAGCGAAACGCCGCTGGCTGGGTTGGTGTCCTGCGCCGGAGTTAGGTCCGTGTCTGCAGAGGTAGTTTGGGGAAGGGAAGAACGGTAAATACGCGGCCGCCCATTGTCGTTGGTGATTTGGTGAGGTCAGTCTGTGGAGTGTATTGTTTTTCACAGTATTTAGGTGGTCACATGAGCTCGCTGCCGACACAGCTGGGTGGGATATTGAAGACTGAGTGGTCCTGTACTTCCTTGAAGGTGGTGAACATCACCAAGCTGTTTGTTGGTGCTGTGGGAGGTGAGCAAAGACGCAAGCAGTTAGTTTTGCATTCGCACAGGCACTCATCCTTGTGTGTGTGTGTGTGTGTGTGCGCGCGCGCGCACACACACACACACACACGTGTATACATACTCTCTCTCATTATCCTTGGAAAATAAAGCTTCATTTCATCTCTCTCTCTCTCTCTCTCTCTCTCTCTCTCTCGTGGTAATAACGCTTTGTCACCATCATACCGCACACACACGTATACCACACGTACACACACACGTGTACACATGCATACACAAACACGTGCCCGCGCAAATAAACACCACCACCAAAACAAAGCAAGTAAAAAGCAAAACGGACACAGAACCAAACCTAAATAATGCCCCCCCCCCCCCCACACACACACCGCAAATAACCCCCCCCCCAAAAAAAAAAAAAAACACACAACACACACACACACACACACACACACACACACAACAACAACAACAACAGGAAAACAGCAACCCCCAAAACACACTGACAAAACAAATACTCAACTGAGTCCGAGCGTTCCAACAATGGTCTCCACAACGGGCACACAATCGCTTGCCGTGACCCCCACCGTCATGGTGATGTTCCTGCCTTTGTCAGTCCGCGTGAAAGACCACGTCTGAAAGTTGGTCGTGTCGCCTCCAAATCCCAGGTAGGTTTGGCCCAGGTATTGCGCAGTTTCTGCGGGACGTATTCAGTATTCTTAAACGGGCTCAGGTTGGACTTTCAATGCTCGGGTCGTGAGTTCGAGTCCCGGTTGGGGCCAAATATTTGTGCTGGCCTTTTCTGGTTTCCCCCTCTTTGATATCACCCATACGTGGTGGAAAAGGACGTTAAACTCCCAAACACCCACCCATCCCCCTTAAATGTGCTCAGTGATTCCATTTTGGCTAAGCCAGCTTATGTTTCGCTCGTGAGTGCGCCTGTACGCTCGAAATACTCTATCTTGATGATAAGTACAGCTCTTAATGCGATACAATGTAGTTTACACTTTGCGCGAGCGGTCGAACATTCAAATTCTGCTATTGTTGTTACACTAGTAGAGTACAGGCTCAGTGTCGTCGCCGCGTCATCGAGTACGTTTCTGCTGGCTCGGTGACAGCATTACAGACGCTTCACTGTGCAGGTGTCTAGGGTGTGTGTGTGGGGGGGGGGGGAGGGGGGGTAACGTAACGTCCTTTTCCACCACATACGGGTGATATCAATGGCGGGGCAACGATGAAAAAGGCAGCACAAATATTTGGCCCTAGCCGGGATACGAACTCACGACCCGAGCATTAGAAGTCCAACGCTCTACCATTCGGCCACCCCGGCTCCCCATGCTGGTGTCTAAGTGGTGTGATGATAGATACCACGAAAACCGGTAGCGTTACAAGCCCCTTTAATACAACACTAAAACTACTACAATACTATATTATGTGTGGATAGTCATATTTCAGAAATGTGACTTTCCTGAGAACAACCGACGTCAAAAGTTTTGATTCGATTCGAAGTAGCACAGGAAAACTCCCCGCCATTGGCTGCGTACAGTAGATGCCAAATTTGGAGGAAAACGCTATATATTCCTCTTACACATAAGGTTGCAGATGACACCTGACCCTAGAAATGCTTTAAAATTCACACAAAAAAATCACAAAAAAATCAGGCAGCTATAGACTCATGTCATTGTGTAGAGTAAATTTCAACAAATTCCAATATTCCGTTTGTTGGCAATGTTGGCAGCGACCACATACCCCCTCATTCCACGGTGGTCTGCTGGCTCCTGTGCCAGCCGCGCATGAATACAAATAGTCCACAAGCCAGGCTCATTTTCCCCCTAATTTTACTATTACCTGGCATGAAACTTGTTTACAAAGCCAACAAAAAGCACCAGATTGCCATTTTTTACTCTGCACACAAATTTTAAAAGGAGCAAAGATTTTCTACTATATTTAGCGTAGTTCTTACTGACCACGTGACCCGGAAGCTAGTACTGGTCTGTAACCTAGGCTCTTCCTGTAACCACTGCATTGTGCCCGAGACTGAATGAGGCTGTAACGAGGATGTACTCACCAGGCATGCACGGTTCCAGCATAGCGTAATCCAGCGGTTGAGACTGACAGTCGCCTGATGCTGATACCATATGATGAACTGCCTGCAGTCACACCATCGCAGAATAATACTGATTTGGCAAATCACCGTTTTTCGTCTCAGAAAAGAAAAACACAAAATATTCCCCTGGTTTCTTAATATAATTGTCAGTCTCCTACCTTCAAGCACACTCCAGGATTTTTTAGAACGATTTTTCTTGTAATTGATTTTGTTTTTTATTCGTCAGTTTTGGTCACAAAGCTCCATAGCCAAAGGACTACATTTCAGCAATGGCGTGTCCCGTGCTTAGACACACCGTGAGTCGTGGCTCTCAGTACAAGCTCAGTGACAGCTGACAGACTCACAGAAAAAAACAAAAACAAGACAACAACAGCATAAACAACACAATATATAAACAAAGAAAGCACGAAGCAAAACAACAGAGGAAAACAACAAAAGAGAGCCACAGAACAGAACCACAGCAGCGGCAGCAACAACAACAACGCACTCACATTTTGGAAGTCCATGATCATGGTCATTACAGCGGTTGTCTGCCCAGGGGGAGCGAACTCCAAAACCCTTTGAACCTGCAGTCGCTTTTCCCAGTCACGGTACACTTCAAACAATCGCTGGAATAAAAATCGTGTACCACACATTCCTCTAAACCTGTTTAGAAGTTTTGATCTAAAAAATGTAATAACTAACGAATATTCATATCAAGTTAAAATTTTGTAAAACGGCTGACATAAATGTTTGTGATGTGAATAGTTATTACGTCCTAACCACTAGACCACCGAATTTAAATCATTTTAAATTACCTGAAACATTTTACTTCGTGAATAATGATGACTGACCTTGTTCTGTCGTCATGGACCAGCGTAAAAACGAAAAAGGTACCGCTTGTAGAGAATGCAGTGTACATTTCGTACTCCGCGTACAGAATGGACAGAGAGCCATTGTGACGAGGTCACCGTTCATTCCGCATGCGGAGCACTATAGTCTCGTTTCTGGCGGCAGTTACTGCTGGTGCATACACACCTGGCTTTCCGACGGAGACGTTT
This sequence comes from Batillaria attramentaria, assembly GCA_018292915.2. Classification (NCBI taxonomy): domain Eukaryota; kingdom Metazoa; phylum Mollusca; class Gastropoda; family Batillariidae; genus Batillaria; species Batillaria attramentaria. The sequence goes on from JACVVK020000366.1 coordinate 268,503, forward strand.
ATTTTGTACATTACTCATTGTAAATCAATGCACGAAGCTATGTTAATTTTCTATGACAGAAATGCGGAAGCAGAAGAAGAAGAAGAAGTAGAAGAAACCAACAACAACAAGAAAGCAAGAAGAAGAACAACAACAACAGTATAACTTCAGTTGTTGAAAGTTTACGATGAACTAACGCATGACAAGACAATCGAACCAGATTGTACACCTGGGCCCGTTTGTAAAACTTGAGGTTAATTTAACCCACGGCTAAGGCCTAACCCAGACTAGGACAAAAGAAACCCCCCAAAACAAGCGAAGAAAGACAGACAAAAATCCTTCTATAGCGGCATGGGCACCTTGCTGGAATGGACCCGCTTCCTGATTTAAAAAAAAAATATTAAAAAAACAACAACCCTAGAGCTAGTTTAGTTCGAGGTTAGACTCTAATCCAGGGCTAAACTCCCTGACCCCGACTTTTACATACGGGCCCTGTACATCAGTGTAAGTAATATTAGCGAATGCTACCCGGCGGTACTTTGGTGCTCAGTTGCGGGCGGTAATGTATGGTACCAGACCGGAAACTGATCCCTCTGAAAACACCATCAGGTGAAAGCGAGGTAAATTGTGATCGGAAGAAACAAAACAAAACAAAACAAAACAAAACAAAACAAAAACCAAGAAAACACATGTATAACTGACCGCGAGCACCTATGCAACGGAAGATGGTTGGGTGTTTCGGAGTTTAACGTCCTTTTCCACCACGTATGGGTGACACCAAAAGACTGACGGAACAACGGGGGCAAAAAAGGGCCAGCACAAATATTCGGCCCCAGCCGGGATTCAAACTCACGACCCGACCAGTTAAAAAGTCCAACGATCTACCATTCGTCTATCCCGGCTCCCTATGCGATGGAGAGGGCTTTCCACTAGGCTGTCGGGGCTGCAATACTCACCATGTTTCCAGTAGCGGCACTGCGCATGTCAGCCACTGTAGCCTGAAAAGAGGACGGGAAGCAGCAAGGGGTGGGCGGTGAGGGAGGTGCTACCCCCTCCCCCGGGAATTCCGCGAGCAGTGCTTCCCGTAGTAACGACGCGAGAACCAAGAAGACGCCAATCAGAACTTTCACCTCGCTCGCCATGTTAAATTCATTTACTAGTATCCGATTTTATGTCCAGAACACTGGCTGAGATTAGTCAAGTTAGGTGCGCGCGCGTGGTTCGGCTATCAGCAAGACTGAATGATAGTGAGCAAACCGAAATATATGCACATGTTAGCTTCCCACCAGTGGCTGGCAAGGCAGACTATGAGTAAAGACACTAAACCACGCAGCCAGCTCCCAGCCTTGTCAGGGTGGAGTAGTTGCGGGGGTTCAAGCAAGTGACTTAAGGTCGGCAATCCTGCTTTTTTTTTTTTTTTTTTGGCCGAAAAATAGTACTTTTCTGCAGGGGGAAAAAAAAAAAACTGGGAAAAATGAAAATGATACAAGAACCGTTTTTTTATGCCAAAAAAAAACCAAAAAAAACAACTGACTTTCCTACAGAAAACACTTGCGAGAGATGACAAAATAGCAGTTTTCTCCTGATAAAACTGTCTTCTGCCAGCCACCCCCCCCCCCTAAAAAAAAAATAAAAAAATAAAAATAAAATAAAATAAAATAAATAAATAAATAAAAATACAAATTAAAAAAATAATAAAATAAATATTTTTAAAAAATATCTGCAGATTTGTTTTCCTCTGCAGAAAAGTGTAATTTTCTGCAGAAAAGTGGCATGGTTTCTCTTTCAAAACTGGATTATCGATTTTTCACCATCGATAGATGCTTGCTCTTCGTAAGCTCCGTTCTCCGCGTAGACCTTCAAGTCACGTGGTAAACCCTCGTGGTAGTGGCAGCGACGCCCTTGAGGTGGGGCGGAGGGGGTGGGGGGGGGGACGCGGGCGCAGGGGATGGGGGTGGGGGGGCGGTAGAGGTGAGTGTTGGTCCGTGGATAGGCAGCAGTAACGAGGTAGCGTCTCCAAACACCGCCGAAGTGAGTCAAGGAAGCAACCAACAAACCGTGCAACTGTACAGAACCGAACAGCCGACCGACCAATCAAAAACCAAGCAAACCTCAAATTTAAAGAAAACGTTTTCTTTCCGTCATCATCATCATCATCATCAACAACGTTTTCTTTCCATCATCATCGTCGTCGTCGTCGTCATCATCGTCATCGTCATCATCATCGTCGCCATCACCACGATACAGTCGACCATCATCATCTTCGTCGGGGAACCGGGATAGCCGAATGGTAGAGCGTTGGACTCTCAATGCTCGGGTCGTGATTTCGAATCCCGACTGGGGCCGAATATTAATTTTGTGCTGGCCTTTTTCTCCGCTGCCCCGTATTTGATGTGACCCATACGTGGTGGAAAAGGACGTTAAACTCCCAAACACCAAACCCACCAATCACCTTCGTCGTTGACGTCATCGTATTCATTATAATCTACAAGATACAGTCCTCAGTCCTCAACAAGATACGCTGTATTTGATTAATTAAACGTTGCCCGCAAAAGCCGACCATTAATTAACACAAAGGGAAAATGGTATAAAACCTATTCATTGCAGTAGCTGAAGACATCAATTATCTTCAAAGCGCTCACAAAATCAGAGAGCGCAGTCAAAATTGGCCACATAATGTATACGACTCAAAAAAAAAAAAATGCATGGGGAATTTATGATTTCAGTACGTGTATCTTTGAATTAGCCTGTTTACTGACTTCATAAATGCCCATCCGACGATTACTAATTGGCTCGACACATATTCGTATTTGGCTACTTATATTAAAACAATTGGGCTCATTTTGATGAAAATGCGAGTCTTTAATAAACGACCCGCATAAACAATGGCGAAGACGCCAAACTCAAGAAAAACAAAAAAGTGAAATATTAGCTGTAATGATATTAGATGTCAAATAAATTTTCGACCAAATTACTGTCATCAGTACAGGACAATCAGCATGGAATTGCTGGGTATTTGTATTTGTTTCTTCTGCAGAATTGTTCTAATCATGAAGGTGATTTTTAAATATTCCTTCATTTAGGTTCTTATTTAAGAGCGACATACCGCCCGCTCGCCTGTAGTCAGAGTTCGCAGTTCAGACGAATCCATCAGTTTCCGTTTCTGCTAAAAGAAAATCTCATCAGCTACAGTCGTTTCCAAGGTAAGTGATTCCGTTTTGCCAAGATTTGTTTTGTTTCTTGTTTAGACTGTATTTGTGAAGCGCTTTGAGTTCACTTTGTGGGGATACTGCGCTCTACAAGAATTTTATATTATTATTATTATTATTAACGCACCAAAACGATAGGTTTTCTGTAAGTACATACCAGTGTTCATTACAGAGTGTTTTGTAAGCAGGAGCACTAGAATGTGGTGATAATCGCAAAAAGGATGCCGTGTGTGTGTGTGTGTGTGTGTGTGTGTGTGTGTGTGTGTGTGTGTGTGTGTGTGTGTGTGTGTGTGTGTGTGTGTGTGTGTGTGTGTGAGAGAGAGAGAGAGAGAGAGAGAGAGTGGGTGGGTGTTTGGGGGTTTAACGTCCTTTTCCACCACATAGGGTGATATAAAAAACGGGGCAACGATGAAAAAGCCAACACAAATAAAAGACAGACAGACAGACAGACAGAGGCGTGTACGATCTGACATGCCAGACAGTCTCATTACCTCCAGCAGGTTAAACATTTCTAATTCAGAGCTACATTATTCAAAGTATTATAATTTCAGCGATTAACCTTTTCTGTACAGGGAGGGGCTTTCGTCAGAATGGACCAGAATGTGAGCATGGCCACCATGGCAACGAACACAACCCTACTCAGCATCGCCTTGGATACTGTCACTAGGGCCGGTCAAGAGGCTTTTGGCAACGATACGAATCTGACCTTGTCTGTCAATGGGGCAAATTCTGACGGTTGCTGGCAGTTGACGTCAGTGACACTGAGGACGCCTTTGTATGACCAAACGGGCTTTCCTCGTATCGCGGTCACTTACGTGAATCGCATACTGCATTCTAGCCTGTCAGTGCTAGTCGCCTTACTTGGTGTTTTCGCCAACATCATCAACATGGTTGTCTTCTACAAACTCGGTCTTCAGGACCGCGTCACCTTTTGCCTGTTCTGCCTGGCCTTCGCTGATATGATGAATCTCTTCTCCTACGTCCTCCGATTCTTTGACTTCATGATTCAGCTTTTCGCTGGCTTTGAACACATACTCATCCGGAGATCAACTCCACTGGCGGTATTTGACGGGCCGGCTGGGTTCCAGCAAGCCTCGTTTGCTTTGTACGCTTTCGTCGCGGTGGAGCGCTGTTTGTGCGTCGTGACGCCTTTCCGAGCAAAATACTGGCTTCAGATGCGGGCCACGAAATGCATCATCGGTTTAATATTCGTCATCTGCGCTGGGATGGGTGGACTTATCAGCACAAGGTACGACCTCCAGTGTTTGTACTATACCGATACGGGAAGATACTCGCACTGGTACGTTGCAAGCCCCTATTACAAGGCTATGCCTGAACTGTACGACGTCGTCGATGGCCTCATTCAAGGCTTTCTCATGCCGCTGGTGTTTCTAGGGACGGTGTCCATCTGCACGCTCATCACGGTGATCACACTGAGAGGACGCGCCAGGTGGCGCCAGGAGTCCATTTCCGGAGGCAACACGAGAGAGATCGAGATGACCAAAATGATGATGGTCGTCTCCTGTATTTACATCGCCTGCACCACACCGGACTTTCTCCACAGATTCCTGCAGTTTCTCATCGCCGAGTGGAGGTTCAATGGCCCCTACTGGTACATGGTTACATTTTCCAGAATCATCTGCGATTTTCTCATCAACGTCAACTCGGCTATCAACATCGTCGTGTACTACCTTCAGGGGTCCCGGTATCGGGAGATGTTTCGCGGGCTGTTCTGTCGTTGCTGCCCATCAGCTTTGCAGAAAAACCCAGTACACAAAAACAACGGCATACGCCCAGGGGGAGTTCAGGGCTGTTCCACCAGTGTTACGTGCGATACCATTTCTTCTAACGATCAGCCGTAACAGGTTAAAACAAGAAACGTGGTGATGTAACCTTGGTTAGTGACATTCATTAGTATAATTATGGGTGGGTGGGTGTTTGGGAGCTTAAGGTCCTTTTCCACCACGTAAGGGTGATATCAAAGACGGGGCAACGATGAAAACACCAGCACAAATATTTGGCCCCAGCCGGGATTCGAACTCACGACCCGAGCATTGGAAGTCCAACGCTCTACCATTCGGCCACCCCGGCTTCCCATCAGTATATATGCATCTTCGGACTGCTAACTGGCTCTCCAAAACACAAAGAACACTACGGTCACTCGAAACATCAGAGAAGGTGACAAATGACGAATAATAGATGGTATTTGTAGGGCGCGTTTCTTTACAATAAAACTCAATGCTCCGATCACTTAGTGACGCTCACGAACATTTCACAAAGATAGACCATCATAAAGCTGAGTTGTTACACAGGACATTGCTGGAAGGCTTTGCGAAATAGGAACGTTTTAAGGATGCCCTCAAAAAAAGAGAAGACAGTGTATGGGGCGTTTCTCAGACTGGAGCAAAGCAACGTAGTCCTGTCACAATGACGCATTAACATTAGTAAACGTTTGGAAGCACCAGTAAACTGCAAATTTCAAAAACAGTACCAAAGTACAACGACAAGGGTGAGTGAGTTTTTGAGGATTAACGCCGCGCAAGCCACAAAGACTAATTCGCGGCTAAGGACAACAACAACAACAACAACAACAACAGCAACAACAGCAGCAGGAACAACAACAAGAGCAACAACAGCAACAACAACAGCAACAGCAACAACAACAGCAGCAACAACTACAACAAGGGAAACAACAGCAACAACAACAGCAACAACAACTAAAAACTATTCTCGAAGTACGGAGAACATTTCAGTGTTTCGCGTGCATGGTACACATTCCTGACCACATTTCGTTGTGCACCCGTATTTTGTCCAGTCACCCGTGTTTAGCTATGTGCATTAACTGGATAATGCCACACCACCCGACGCAACCCTTTCCACATATGCTAATCCTATGGCTGGGCGCTAAATCCCGCGGCCCGTTTCACCATTCCCCCTTTTGTCGCACAGCTTTCCTTCGTCGCTAATCCAGTCACCATGAGTGTGTCTCAGGACTACGCATTTCAAGTCGTCAGCTTGGGAGAGACTTTTGTTTGGTTGTTCAGAGATGCGATTTTACCTTGCTGTAAGAATCAGAGTTTTTTCCTCTTGTGTTAACACCAGTCACAGTTTGTTAAACCTGTCTGCTGTTTTTTGTCTATCGCTGAAGATGGCTTACGCATTAATTTTCATTTGATCAGCTTAGGAGAGATTTGTGTAGGTCAGAAAGACGACTTTATCAGACTGTATAGAAGTCATCTTTTTGGTTTACATTGATCAAAATGTGTTGAGTTTTCACCTGGGCTCCACGACGAACCTGCTAAAGACCACATAGTTCATCACCAATACCAGCGTCATCATCTGAGTCCCAGTTTAGGGAACGTAGAAAAAGAAGACGAGTTATCACCTCTTCTCGTCTACAAGGCTTTTACGCCGAAACGTTGGAAGTCTTGTGGATTGTCCCAAGTGGGTTCCTGACACTCTCATTGTTATTTTTCTCAACCCTAGTGCCTTCTGAAGGATTTGAGATTGACTGTACTTTCGTGTGTATGACGCAAGGCAAGCGTTAGTGGTGACGGGTCTTCGTCGGTGTGGAGTGAAGCATATTTTGGTGTGAGTGTGTGTGATATTATCATAATTATGACGAAGATGCTTGAGGAGACGGTTCATGTTGTGAAGTATACTTTAGTGTGGTGGTGATCCATTTACTGTGAGAGTGCCTCTTCGGCCATCGTGGTGCAGAAACTCTGTGACTAAGCAGAACTGGCTGAAACTTACATCTTTATCGCCAGAATCCTTAAAACAACAAAAATACAAAACGTTGCCATCTTTTTCGCCAGATTTGTGAAAACAAATACGACGTTATCATCTTTATGTCCAGAATCGTGAAACACAAACGTTATCATACTGACTCGTGAAAAGCAAATACAAACGTTGCCATTTTCGCCAGATTCGTGACAACAAAACTTACAAACGCTAACGTCTGCGGGCAGTCTCACATTCATGAACAAAAAGGACTCACCCCAAAAATCTACATACCACCACATCATTCGGGACACACTACGACAAGATACTGAAACGCGACAGGACAGGACGTATTTGTACGGGAAATTCGAGACTCCAGCTTCAAGAACACTCATAAACCCAAGAGACAGATGGTGTTGGTCACCCCAACAATAATCACCCCAACATTGGCGTCGAACGTCACCGCTCTACTGGATTTTGTGCCTTAAGAAACGTGTTCCATAACATCCTACATCCTCAGTAAAGATGGGGTGCGGTAGCGACTCAAGCCTTCTTGTGTACCACATGCTGACGCTGATCGTCTGTGTTATAATGTACATCGTTGCTTTTGCCTCTGTGGGCTGGGTGGAGGATGGGGACTATGACTACGGACTTTGGAAGTGGTGCAACAGGACCGACTGCGTCAGCATCACCCTGGCGTCATTTCCAGGTAAGTGATGTTCTTAAATTTGTGATTATTGTAGCACAGTCGTTCATCTGGATGGGATACAAAAGCTTCCTCGTCTGTTATTTTTTTGTTTTTGTTAATATTGTCGAATTGTTTATTATCAGTTTATGAGAAAAAGAATTGTTATGTTTTTATAGTTTGGGGGTTGCGGGCTAATCAGACTAATGTGTTTTTGTTGTTTGTGTCTCAGTCGGGGAGCCGGGATAGTCGAACGGCAGAGCGTTGGAATTTCAATGCTCGGGTCTTGAGTTAGAATCCCGGCTGGTGCCAAATATTTGTACAGGCCTTTTTTCTCGTTGCCCCGTGTCTGATATCACCCATACGTGGTGGAAAAGGACGTTGAACTCCCACCCCCCACCCCACCCCACCCCACCCTTGTGTCTCAGTCTGTTAAGATGATGGTAGTTATTTATCGTGATATTAGGAAAACGTACATGTGTGTGTGTGTGTGTGTGTGTGTGTGCGTGCGTGCGTGCGTGCGTGCGTGCGTGCGTGCGTGCGTGCGTGCGTGTGTTGTGTTGTGTGTGTGTGTGTGTGTGTGTGTGTGTGTGTGTGTGTGTGTGTGTGTGTGTGATTACCGTTGCACATTTATTCGTTGTGATATCGGGATGATTTAAGTCAACTCTGGTTGGTCTGGGTACAAAGATACCTGACAAGAATATAGAATGAATCAGAGTTCAAAACAATGGTGTATGGGTGCGGTACCTCTCAGTGCACGGCCGAGATGTATTTTTCAGAAAGTATCTTATCCGTGTCCTTAGAAGTATCGCACCCGTACTGCAGAGTTTTTCATTGCCTTTACTGGATACTGACTGGTTCTCATTTAATGCTCGTGTTTTACTCTGCAGGGTATTTTGAGGCGGCCAGGACGCTGTCCTGTTTCGTCCTCATTGGTTTCTGCTCGGCTTTTGTCGTCAGTTTTATCGAAGACCAGCCCCTTGACAGAAACTTCAAACAGACCTTCTACAGATATGCAAGCTGTAGTCTGATCGTCTTTGCCGGTAAGATGATGATTATGTTTGCTAAATAAAACGTTTAGGATTTTACTTTATGTGACATTTGTGTTTAGATCTAGCCGTCTTGTGAAGCCGATGTGACCTTTCTTCTGTATTACGATTGCATCTATTCTGTCCAAATTTCACATTTTGTCTGTTGATGCACGTGCGTTTCAAAAACGACACACAGACTGTAAAGGCGCACGATTATACAGACTCTGAAAGGGATGTATGCAAAAGTCGCAACGTCACTGACAACAAGTGTTGAAATTTCATGCAAAGAAGGGCTGATTTCACGAATAATGCAGTATCACTTCTCATTCAACTTCTTTAGAACTCTGCAGACTGAAACCTCAAACTGTACACGTTCTCTATCCCCCTCCCCCTGTAAACTCACTGTTATGACCGCGGTCAGCAATGACAAAAGCCTTCACGCAAGGCTGGGCCTAGGAGATGATAAATTGCAATATTTGCCTGTATATGCGCCTATGGTTTATCTTTGTTTTACCTGGTATTTACTGTTTGTTATCTGCGCTTTTCTGTAATCGTGAGTTCGAGAAATTAGCTTGAAGGTGCAGCGTCTCCTAGGTTTATACTGCCCCGTAGACCAGTTTGCATCAGTTGTCCAACGTTTTGTTTTTCTTTCTTTCTTTCTTTCTTTTTGACGTAGTGCAGGCAAAGACCGTAGATCTTTGGTGCAGGCACGCTTAGCCGCGAAGTAGTCTTTGTAGCTCGCGCGGCGTTGAGCCCTAAAAACTCACTCACTCACGCAATGCCTAAATAGTGCAGTGGATTTTTGTTGTTGTTGTTCTTACAGTTGTCTTTGCGATCATCCTCATGGCCACCCTAGCCTCAGGCACTGGTGACGACGCCAACTTCAACAACCCTTCCCTGGGCTGGTGTTTCTGGGTCTGTTTCGTGGCCTGCCTCATCGCCGTCTTCAGCTTCTTCTGTCGTCTCCGCTACATCGGCATCAAGCACCCTTCCTCCGTCTGGGCTTGCATCGCCACGAACACATGTTGCATCAGCAGACGAGAGACAAGGAAGACGGAGCCTTCAGAAAGCGGCGTGGACGCGGGAGTAGAGAGCGTTGAAGTGGTGCAGAGGGAGGCTGAAATACCGGCAAACGGACGGAGTCAGCTCCCTCCCTTGTCCATCCTGCGGAAGAACTCGTCTGACAGCGGCTTGTCGTCCAACTTGGCGTCCAGAGACAGCGCCCGGGAAGACGGATCTCACTGGGGAAAGGCCAAGGGCAGGCTGTCGTCCCTTGCTGTCCCTCAGAACCGCTTTTGGAGTCGGCGCATGGAATCGGACACTGATGAGCCGCGTCACGGACACGCCTTCTCCAGTACTACGTCGTCGCCCTCGTCGTCCGATTCCGAATCGTCGGCTGAGCTCGCTCCTCGGGTGCACACCCCGACTGACAAGAAACGGGTGGGATTCAGCACGGCTCTGAACATCGCTCGGTACAACCGCCCTCCTCCCGCACCCGCACCCTCCTCCACCCGTGACCCCGCCACCACGGATCCTGTGCCACCCCCACCAATCTACGAAGACATCCTGGGCAAGAAAGTGACCCTGGCAGAGCTGGCGCCTCCAATCATCTCGTTTCCTGTCAAAATGCGCGGCGTGGAGCTGTCCAGGGCCACAACCACGTCAAAGACGACCGCGTTTCTGGACAACGTCAAGCTCATGTCGTCTGCAGTTACAAAATGGAGGAAAACGGCACACGAGAGAGTGGTACGCCGTAAGTCGCAGCATCTGGACGAAGGAGAAAGATTTCATGGAGTCGTCCAGAAACCTGCGCAGGGCGCGCAGCCTGTGGATGAAACTCCGGAGAGAGAAAGGAAAAAAGACAAGAAGATGACAAGAAGATGAAACAGAAGTTGCCTGAAGCAAAACCGGACTCGCGTTCGTCTGAAGTTGACGAGACTCGCGAAGCAGGGGAGAAGAGAAAGAAGCAGAAGAAAAAGAAGGAGAAAGGAGAGAGTAAGGAGGAGAGGGAAGAAGGTTTTGAATCTCGTAGCGTGCGTTTTGACTCCAAAGTGACACTTGCAGACGAAACTCAGAAATCAGAGGATAAGAAAGAGAAAGTGAAAAAGGAGAAGAAAGAGAAGAAACGGACGAATAAAGAAGGAATGGAATTCCACCGGGGGACTTTTGATTCGCATGCAGATGAAACTCAGGAACCAGAGACGAAGAAAACGAAGAAGGCAGAAAAGAAGCAAAAGAGGAAAGAAGGGTTGGAGTCGCACCGCATGACTTTTGACTATGATGCCGAACTTGCGGTAGTGATCAGAAAAACGAGAAGAAAGGATAAGACTTTATCCAGACCGCTGACGAGATGATCCAATATGCTTACAGTGGCTGTCGATCCTGTACACGGCTGTGGCCGTTTTTGTAAACAGTGGAGGTCGATACTGTAGATGTAGACATGGCCACGTCGTCGACGGTGATCGCATAATAATAATAATAATAATTATTGTATAGGCGCTTTACACAATTTCATGAATCGGCTCAAAGCGCCGCGAATTGAACCCAACACGCACGCTCACGTAAATCACACGCATTCTCTCACCCACCAGGCATACACACAATACAATCACGTGGTGTGAAGGGTCAGCTCAGCTATTTACATTTCTAAATTTAAAATTGCATTTATTTTTCAAATTTGGTGGGCTGAACATTTCCAAAGCAGAGGGGGAGGAAGCCGGAGTACCCGGAGAGAATCCCCGAATGAACGCAGCGTAATTTGAGATATAATTATAACCCGGGACTCTAGATCCGCTACGTTGTAAGTTTTTGCCATAAGTTGCATTACTTTGCCCTTTATTATTATTATTATTATTATTATTATTATTATTATTATTTCGTGTCCCAGGGTGTTGGACTTTCAATGCTCGGGTCGTGAGGTCGATTCCCGGTCGGGGCTAAATATTTGTCGCGGTCTTTCTCTCGTTGCCCCGTCTTCAATATCACCTGTATGTGGTGGAAAACGACGTCAAAATCCCAAGCACCCACCCACCCCGAAGAAGGTTTCCGACGAAACTGTGGGTTGTGTTTTGAATGGTGACCTTGAATGTCGCTTGGTATAGCGACCGACTGCAGCCTGAGTGCTTACGGCGTTGAGGGAGAGGCTTTTGAAAGATAGTAAAAACAACAACAATAACAACAACAACAACAACAACGTTCAGATAATTACTGGAGTGATGCGCTGAAGAGATGAGTAATGCGGTGATGCTGACTGCCTCCTTCACTAACTCAGGAAGATAGTTCCACACTGTGGGCCCGGAGCTACACTCTTGAAGAACCGTGTACCGTACCTCTTCTTGCTGGTGTCATCAGTCGAAGGGAGCAGTAGACAAAAACGAACTTGTTCTTTTTCGTTTGTTTGTGCGTTAGTCTTTAATTTCAAGTGCGTCACTGACTTTCCTTTGCTGCTTCCATCGGATCCTCTTCACTTGCAGCTCAATCATTTCTGTGTTATGTTTCAGTTTAATATATAATGTAGGCGTATAAATGCCAGACGTATGGTCTGTGAAAAGAAAATTTTGTTTTTTTGTTGTCATTGTTGAATATTCATCTGCATTCACAACTTTGATTTCATTTCATTTCTAAAATAAAGTGTCGTGCATCCATCTCTTTCTGTATAAATGAACAGTGTGTGTGTGTGTGTGTGTGTGTGTGTGTGTGTGTGTGTGTGTGTGTGTGTGTGTGTGTGTGTGTGTGTGCGTGTGTGTGTGTGTGTGTGTGTGCGTGTGTATGCACGATCAACCCTAACTTGGAGTTCTCAAATTTCAATAAAAATTGGTGGCTGCACTCAGGGAAACCCCGGGCTTATTCTGGCGGGAAAAAAATCTCGGAAAATCGGAGTTTAACGTCCTTTTCCACCACGTATCGCCAAACAGGGAGACCAGAAAGATCAGGCGAGCCGGGTACAGGAGATACGCAGTGGTGTTGTTATGTAATTGCGTATGTTCGAATGTTTCTTTGTGAGAGATAGAGAGATGATGGTTTGTTGTCCGGCGGTTTACGATTTTACAGAAATGCGCACCAAGTCACAAACTCACTTCACTACAATACCTAGCTTTTTAGAGATGAAAAACCAGAAACAATGCAAAGGAAAAATCACACACACACACACACACAGACACACACACACACACACACACACACACACACACACACACACACACACACACACACACACACACACACACACACACACACACACACACACACACACACACACACACGAACAGGAAATATGTGTGTGTGTGTGTGTGTGTGTGTGTGTGTGTGTGTGTGCGTGCGTGCGTGTGTGTGTGTGTGTGTGTGTGTGTGTGTGTGTGTGTGTGTGTGTGTGTGTGTGTGTGTTTGAGAGAGAGAGAGAGAGAGAGAGAGAGAGCCCGTTGTGTCTAATTATTTTCATGTGCACTTTGACCACTTCTTTTGTTCTTGTCATTTACAGTCAACATGACTGTGCAGTCAACCGTAAATCTTGTATTGATACTTGTGTAGGCCTAATCATATTACAGGCTATGCTGAGCTGTTTGACTCAGTGCCACGGGTTAGGCCCAACATGATCCCCTACGTCAATTTTCCAGTTCGGAAACACATACACACATGCCCACCCCACTGGTTTGCATAGTCTCAGCTAGGAGCCCAATAATCCCGGTCGTCATGTACACAATACACTATTTGGGTATTTTCTGTTTTGCGCCTTGAGTTGTGTGTAGAGCTGATCGTAGGCATCCAGATCTTTACAATCCGTGTATTTTCCTCTCAGTGCGGTCGGGTATCCAACGCTTTACGTGCTGTGCAGTGCGCAACGTAACGAGTTTGCTGGTTCGCGGTCAGCATTTGATTTCATCATAGCTGTGGGATTACTGTGATGTGATCTTTCTCGGCAGCCACACTGAAACAATCGAAACACTTTGCCGTCGCCGTGGAATCAGTTAGCTGGAATGAGGATACGTCAACTTTGAAAACAACAACAACGACAACAACAACAACAAAACTGTTGGTCAACGGACACAACAGACTCGACAAATTCTACACCCAAATATTTTATTGCTCATGCACAGAAGTCTCTGGTTACTACAGAGAAGACAGGCTTGTGGGTTGACTGCTTGAGCTAGACCATCAACCGGTGATCGCCTTTTGTGCTAGCGAGATCAAAGAACTACCACAAACAAACAAAACAATTTGAATTTTGTGGGTTGGAAACATACGGAATGAATGCAAATGCAGGTGACATTATTATTATTATTATTATTACCGTTGTGGGCGTTGTTGCAATGCAGTTACAATGGTCCTGATGCAATGGTTCAAATCACGAAGTCGTGCAATGCTAACCGCCATACTGCTTGTTATGTCTGCTTAGAAGATGTTTCAAGTTTCAGTCATCCAATAACTACCATTAAAAACAAACCTTGCATCTAGCAAAGCAGACATGAGGTCATGCACTGATATTACATTTCAAACCAAGGTAGATAACTGAGCGTGTGAAGATACAGACCAAAGAACCTCCCTCCGTCTTATGATGTGGATGATTATACGGCCGGCACCACAGGTTTCGTAGTTCCCGGGACTGGTTAACGACGGGATATTTATGACAGGAAGCGTGGAATGCGGCCCTGTCCGGCAGTCCCAAACCGCACGGACCTCCATAGCATCATCTTACCATCATCCTCGTCTCAACGAAAATAACAAAATTTGCTGCGTCACTTCCTGTATTTTTGGGACGTTCAGCTGGATCTGCCGTGTCGGGTTCATAGCGAAGACCCGCGACTGTGACTGCGACTGTGGCTGCTCCTGTTCCTTGTTGCAGAGAGGGAAAAGGAAAACTAAACCTGCAGGCTTTAACCCGAAGAAGAAGCCTACGCCTGGCCAAACCTCGCAAAGGAAGCCGTCCACCGACTCTTCGGGCAGTTCGTCTCCATCAAAACACAGTACCGGGCATTCCCATATGAACGCGAAAACGGACGAGACGAAACGAAATCACACCACTACGCCCCTTCCTGTCGCTACCTACGACCTCCCAGCCGCCCCTACAGGTCAGTTTATCCAACCACCGCCTTCGTACCATACGACCTTGAGCCGGAACGTCCTTGAAGACGTCGCTCCGGCTGCGGTCGCCATGCCGCAACACAGGTCAAGGACATCCACAATCAGAGCAATTATTAACAAGTGGAAGCGAAAATCGAAAGACAAGTTCAGAAAAACCACGAGACAAGAAGACGAAGACGCTCGCAAGAATGTGGAACACACAACGACAGCTTCTCAGGAGTCTGATGGAGACGCCTCGTTCACAATTGAACGTCATCGTCCACGTCGACTACCCGCTTTGGAGTACGGAACAAGGTCAGGAGATCAGCAAGGGGTGAAGACATTTGAATCGCGAATAATCGTACAAGTCGGATGCCTAATCTTGGAATATCCCTGTTCTCGCTTTCAAACGGCGTTGCGCCATTTGAGTAGCATTTTGTGACAACGTGGAGGCTGGTGTACATGTAATAGTATCCTGTACAGGAACGAAGCCATGAAGTCCACCTCAGCCGAGAGTAAACAGCGCACTGTGCCATACAGGAAAACGCACGTGCTCAATCGGCTTAGGTCCTAGGCTGTATCGTGGCGATAGAGTATTTCGTAAGTCGACTAACGGAACATACACTGTACTATGTCTTTTGCTAACACCCACTTCAGGGCCCGGCAACTATAAGAGTTTTTGGTCGCGTGGCTGCAGGCCATCCTACCAGCGTATTTAGAGATTATTGCCTGCATGAGTTGTCTCCCGTGCCGCAACAAGCACACCTTTTTCGTAGCAGA
Organism: Batillaria attramentaria; assembly: GCA_018292915.2. Taxonomy (NCBI): domain Eukaryota; kingdom Metazoa; phylum Mollusca; class Gastropoda; family Batillariidae; genus Batillaria; species Batillaria attramentaria. The sequence continues at coordinate 283,967 of JACVVK020000366.1, forward strand.
GCTGCCACGAAAAAAGCATGCATGCTGAGGGTCTGTGTATGCACGGGGGACAACTCATGCAGGCAATAATCTCTAAACAGGCTGAAAATGTACTGTGCTGGTGAATGCGACAGTTTTCACCGCTTCTGTGCACACTGTGAAATAACACGGGGACCTCAAAGTTGTCCGCAACTGTCCACTTTCCTTGTCACCTAGTATTTTTGATTTTTGTTTTTTTCCTTCTTAGGTATCGCTGGGCTCGGTCTCGGTCAGCCCGATTTGGGCGTCGTCGTAGGGGCATAGAGAAGCGACGGACCCGGAACAGGGTTGACAATCGTGCGACTGAAAAGTCTTTCATTTTACCGGGCCCTAAACATACAGTACCGTACCTGAAAATGGGCCCTGTCGTAAACAGTACGCGACCTGCCTTGTCGCTTACACTGAAATGCGACCCGCTTACCGCTTGTCGGCATATCTCCAAATTCCCTTAGGAGTCGTGACCGTAGTTCAGTTGCTTCAGCAGGTCGTAGAATTTGGCGACGAGGAACGTCGCTTACCATACTGCCGGTGACAGGGAACACGACTTCACGGGGCTAATGCAATCATTTTCATACTCATAGCTTGTTCTGTTTTCGTGGTATCTACCTCCACACCACTAAAGCGCACGGTTACACGACTGCCAGTCTGCATGTTGCCGTACTCGGCTGCCTGCTGGCGGAGCGGTTTTTCCGCACACGCAGCCTGCGGCGTTGCAAGGTTTGGGCAGTGATTGGTCAATTGGCTGTGCGGGCTGCCTGTGGCTAGCTTGCTGCCAGGTAAAATAGAACGGCTTTCTATTGCCGCGCCGGCACCGGCAAGGGGGATATGCCAGCTGGCCGCCAGCGATTTAATTAGGGTTTCCTGCGTTTCCAGCCCTGCAAGTACCGATCCTGGCAACGTGTAGCAGCGGCCCGCATGTAAAAGTCGGGGTTCGAGAGTTTAGCCCCGGGTTAGAATCTAACCTCGAACTAGCTCTAGGGGTAAACTTTTTTTTTTTTTTTTTTGGAAATCAGGAAGCGGGTCCATTCCAGCAAGGTGCCTATGCCGTTAATAGAAGGACTTTTGTCTTTGTTTCTTCGCTTCCTTTTTTTTAAATTTAATTTTGTTTTGGGGTTTCTTTTGTCCTAGTCTGGGTTAGGCCCGTAGGCATGGGTTAAATTAACCTCGAGTTTGACATACCGGCCCTGGACAGTGACTGCTGAACAACGCAAGGTGTCAATAAAAACTGATTTGTGAACTACTTGAGAATGACTTTTGTTTACTTGAGAAGCTTGTAAAAATCTGATGACGATGATGATGATAATTTTTAGCGTAAAAATTTAGCGTGCCAAGAGAGAGAGAGAGAGAGAGAGAGAGAGAGAGAGAGTGTGTGTGTGTGTCGGGGCTTGTGTGTGTGTGTGTGGGGGGGGGGAGAAAAAAATTATGATACTGTGAAAGAGGATGTGGCTGGGAACGTAAGTCAACACCACACGGTTGTGGTTTTCCGAAAAATGAGAGACTAAGACCCTGCTTGTGTCCGTGTCCGTGTCCTTTTCAGAACGAAAGCCGTGCACTTAGTGTTTACGACAAAGCTACTCGATCAGCACCCACTCGCCCTAAAGGTAAGGGTTTCCATGCGGAATTGTTGGAAATACCCGCTCACGGCTTTGTCACGCAGGACATCTTACTAAGTAGAGTGCAATAAAGTTGTCAGATGAACAAGCAGGCACGCTAGTGAAGCCACAGGTGCGCCACAGAAACTCCATTCGATTTGTATTTCACGGACATTCTCCTAACGGGATGTGTTTTTTTTTTTGTCTTGGTGGCACTCACCCTTTTCTCCCGACACACACACACTCGCACACGCACGCACGCACGCACACACGCACGCGCACACACACGCACGCACACACACGCGCACGCACGCACACACACACACACACATATGTACGTAGGCACGCACGCACGCACGCACCCACACAGAGACAGGCATTCACACACAGAGGCATTCACACACCGAACCACACACACACACACACACACACACACACACACACACACACACACATATGTACGTAGGCACGCACGCACGCACGCACGCACCCACACAGAGACAGGCATTCACACACAGAGGCATTCACACACCGAACCACACACACACACACACACACACACACACACACACACACACACACACACACACATATGTACGTAGGCACGCACGCACGCACGCACCCACACAGAGACAGGCATTCACACACAGAGGCATTCACACACCGAACCACACACACACACACACACACACACACACACACACACACACACACATATGTACGTAGGCACGCACGCACGCACGCACGCACGCACCCACACAGAGACAGGCATTCACACACAGAGGCATTCACACACCGAACCACACACACACACACACACACACACGTACACACGTTTCTCGGAACAATGACTCACTAGTTCTGAAGAAAACGAGGCTACAAATACTGACCCGGACCCTGCTCTGCACGGATCCCTAACACCTGAACACGGGGCTCAGTCAAGACGGCGGGAGTTTCTACTTGTGCTCCTTCGATTCAAAGTTTCGAGAACAGTTGTTCCTAGATAAAAGCCATGACTGACCGACCCCCGTAGTGTAATGGTTAACACTTCGAATCATGGCACCCGGGTTCGAGTCCCAACCCGGGCAAGCGGGGTTTCGTACCTTGATCGGCTCCTACCCAGAGCGGGGAGGCTGTTGCCACACAGCCGAGACTCACCCATTTCACGGGTGCGACTTTTAGGGATGCTTCCTTTGTTATGACACATCTCATGATGTGGACGATTACACGGCCGGCACAGCAGGTGCCGTAGTTCTCGGGCCTGGTTTAACGCCCGGATATTTATGAGAGGAAGCGTGGGGTGCGGCCCTGTCGCGTGTGGGGTGGGGTGGGTGTTTGGGAGTTTAACGTCCTTTTCCACCACGTAAGGGTGATATCAAAGACGGGGCAACGAGAAAAAGGCCAACACAAATATTTGGCCCCAGCCGGGATTCGAACTCACGACCCGAGCATTGAGAGGCCCTGTCTCGCATTCTCAAAACACAAGTTCATGCATAATAAATATTGTCACAGCTTCTGAGCCCTTCGTGGGCTCCACCCATGACCTGGGAGGAATATCACTGGAACAGGCGAAGAGAGTAAAAAAGTGAGCTTTTAAATCATGTGATGTTACCTGGGCACAATCGTCGGAATAAACATTCGAATCATAACAACACCGGCAGCGCTCCGGGCCATCTCGATTAAGCCCCGTGAGAGGGGCTATTTAAACAGCACCCAACGCTCACTGGCGTTGTAACAGCTTGCACATCCTGTCGTTGTCAACTTGTCATACGCTAAAGGTTGGCGCAACATTGCTGCAGCAAAACAGCATTCTCGTAACTTCAACAACACAAACAATGGCCGGACTGAGGGAACTTTTTGAGGACGATGTCATCGGAAAGAATGGAAGCCCAGTTCCTGTTGAGTCTTTGGCTGGAAACGACCTCATAGGTAAGTAAAGTTTTCTCTGTCTCAGCAAGGAAACCTTCACCTCCCACGAGCTAAAACCCAACCACTAGAAACCATCGCATGTGGGTGATCAGGGCCGCGTTTCTTAAGGCGAGCGCTTCGAAACGTTCCGGGGCGCTTTCCTATGAAACCGTTTGCAGGCACCTTGCCCGCGGCGTGCGAAAAAAGCGCCCGCGCACGAAGTCTGAAGCAAGTTCGCCGCGAACAAAAGGTCACGTGGTCAGTTTCTATGTAAACAAAGATGACGGCGCCCACCGAAGGCCTCGTTGAAGTGGAACTAAGAAATGGCTTAAAATGAATTTGCGGGTGGATGGAGACCTTCTGTCCCAACTTGTAATTGTGCAGAATAGTATACGAAAATAATTTGAGCTAATTGCACCGGGCCGTGGTCGCCAGTCATTCAGGGATATGTTGTGCGTGTTTGTGGGGAAGGAGTGGTCAAAGTGAGTACGTAATGGTGCCTTACGTCTCCGTTTTGCATCGAGCAGAACATGCATACTAGCGGTATATCATGCTCCAAGCCAGTAATTATTGCTCCTCGTCAAAAACGTCGTCTTCTGCGCTCAAAAGATGACTGATAGCTGCGAGCACTAGAGTTTTCTTCTTCCTTTTCAACCTTGCCAACAACCGTGTTCGTGATTCCGCCGCCATTTTGAAAGCGCCTTGGTTCTAATGGCCTTGTTGCCGATTCTCGTTATAGCGCGTGAACATGCGTGAACGTGCGCGATTTTGGACCGAGACAAGGCTTGATAGACTCGGCATGTGGGCTACTCGAGTCACACACGATGCCGCACTACCACTGCGTTGCGATCGGCTGCCAAAATGGCTCGAGCAAATCAGATAAGCAGGAGAAATTCCCAGAGACGGTCTTACCTAATGGTGAGATCGTTCAGTTTGAGCCCTTTTCTTCAAACGTTTCAAGAAATTTGTGGATAAAAGCGATTCGAAGGCAGAACGCCGACTCGTCTCGGTGGCCTAGCGTGTGCAGCCGCCATTTCGTCGGGAACAAGCGGACAAATTCTGTCCCGGTACCTACATTGTTTGAACACAATCGTTATGGAACCAAAAATCAAGAAAGAAAGACTTTCATTTCCAAGCAAAAGTTCAGTTCGCACTGATAAACAGCCAAAGTGCTTGAATAAAAATTAGTGGCAAGCCACAAGTCACAGGTCGACTTGACCTTTACACCGCCTACCTCTCGGTTGAAGCGACTGCCGATCTGCTTCAAGGGCTAGAGTGATAAGCTGCGCTTTTGTGTAGCCACTTAAACGCACGCCCCTGTCTTTCAGATATTTTTTTCAGTTCAGGAACTTTCATTGATTTAATTTTATCGCGAACATCTTCGCCGGTCGAAACGCTCACGTTGCACGCCATCGCATGCGTAGCCCACCTCAGGTGGACCGTTCGCGTCTCCGGCGCTGGAGAGCACCCGACTCTTCGTAACCGGCAACAGCGGTATTGGCCGTTTCCCAACGAGGCAAAGCGACCTCCGCAAGCGCCCGCGAGCGCATTTGCGTAAGAAACGCGGCCCTGGTGTAAGTCTCACGCATGTCACGCAGCGACAACTCTGTGCCGGAGGGTTTCACTATCCTTACCCTCTGCACTGACCCGAAATCGGCTGGCCGTGGGTGGGTGTTTGGGGGTTTAACGTCCTTTTCCACCACATACGAGGCAACGACGAAAAAGCCAGCACAAATATTTGGCCCCAGCCGGGATACGAACTCACGACCCGAGCATTTATAAGTCCAACGCTCTACCTTTCGGCCACCCCGGCTCAATGAATGAATGAATCTTTATTTCTCAGTAGTAGGAGTTTTAACACAAAGGTCAGTTTTCTAACTTGCCGTTGCTACAACTACAACATAAAAAAGAAAAAAAAGACAAACCCAACTAAATATTATCAATAAAAGGTAAAACGAAAATACAAACACACACACGCCCGCACGAGCGCGGGCGCGCGCACACACAGACAGACAGACAGACAGACAGACAGACAGACAGACACACACACACACACACACACACACACACACACACACACACACACACACACACACACACACACACACACACAGAGATATAAAACTACAGCAAAGAGAGAGAGAAAGAGAGAGAGAGAGTGTGTGTGTGTGTGTGTGTGTGTGTGGCTTTGGCAGGGTTCCGGGTCGAATTAATTCACAATTTGCCCGCACCATCATTTGTCACTTAAACCAGCGTTGAAAACTAGACTTACAAACGAATACGGAATCCCGCGACCGCCAGATACTGCAGCATGATGTAATTCAGACAGGCAATGCGGTTTCCGCTTGGAAATCCCACGTTCTAAAAAGTGCTATTTGGGTTTTTTCCTAGTGCTTTTACAGATCTGGGGAGCCGAGGTGGTCGAATGGTAGAGCGTTGGACTTCTAATGCTCGGGTCGTGAGTTCGATCCCGGCTGGGGCCAAATATTTGTGCTGGCTTTTTCATCGTTGCCCCGTCTTTGATATCACCCTATGTTGTGGAAAAGGACGTTGAACCCCCAAACACCCATCCACCCGCTTTTACAGATCTAAAAACAGCAATTACCATTTTCCTTTCACGAGAAAATGTATTTCGTCGCCCTTAGCAACAAGGAAAACAGCTGTTACACGTTGATAAAAGCGGAACAAATAAATATTAATAATCGTTTTCTATAGGGACAGACTTTGTCAATATATTGCTGTTTACGGTTGACCTGCTCGCTCCGACCTGGAATCAGTTTCACGCTCTGATTCCGTTACCTAAAGCTGCGCTTAAGTGCTAAAAGATCGGGTGTTGCATTAGGTGAAAGAAGAACCATGAAATAATTACCTGTTCTTGGCGACCTCCTGTTGAAGTATCCCAGGTGTGCGGGAGTACAGTTACTTTTTTTGTGCTTTTTACGGCGAAGAATACCAGTTGAGAACTCAACTCGGCGAAAAACTACGACGTGCTCTCTGGTACGTAGCACGCAGGTCATGTCAGTTTTGAGTGGGGTTTTCGGGCTGAGTTTTGAACTGGTACGAGTTTATCAGCTTAACGTTTACATTTTGAAGACCACTGGGCTTCGCAGAGGCCATATGTGTTCCGTGTGATTCGAAAATACTGGGACTCTCTGTCCATACTTTTGAGGGTCCTTTTGTAAATTTGGAGGGTCTATATATCAGATTCTCTGTTACCCGCAATGGCTCAGCGGAAATACGATGCAGTAAGTGTCCGCCACTAGTTACCGGACGCTGTATGTTCATCGGGTTTCCGGGACAGAGTTGGAAAATGCAGTGTTTGTCACTAATGTCAGGTGAGACCTAAAACGTGCGTCACCTATGACGCGCTGTTCTCAAATTTATGCGTCAATTTAAGAAAACAATTATGGTCTTGTGTCACCCTAGGATGGGTGTTGTGATGTCTTTGCTAGTTTTTACTATTCTTTTCTGCCCCATTTTTTCCACACACAGTCCATGGTCTTCTGTCACCAAAGGATGGGTGTTGTGATATTTTACAGCCTTCTCAAAAAGTTAAGGACCACTTGCAAATGTCATTTAACTTTTGTCGTGGTGGCATGCTGGTGTAATGCTGAACATCGCTGAAACGGCAGCTTATGTAGGCAAACGAATGAGCACAGTTCATTAACCAGGGATGTATTCTTTGACCTGCATCTCATTTTTGCCGTGCAGAAAGCCCCAGGTATCGCTCACTGAACACTGAAACTCGGTCTAGTTTTGCCGAAATTGCAGATTTTCAAACGCGCCAAGCATGCTGTGTGACGAGCACGTGCCATCCGCACAGTGGTCGCCATGTTCACTAATTACCCCTTAACCTTGCTACCGAATTTTACGGGAAAAATCTTATTCGTTTATTTTTTCTGATTTATTGAAACTGTCACCCATTATGTTGACTGGTGCTTAACTTTTTGTGAAGACTTTACTATAGTTTCCTGGTCCTTTTCTCGCCCACCGTTTCATTTCATTTCATTTCATCCCCCCCCCCCCCTCCGCGCGCCGTGTATGTCAGTACGTCCGCAAAGTTACATTTTGTTTGTTTGTTGAAGTTATGTCCCACTTATTTGTGTCCTGAGGAAGGCGAAAGCCAAAACGTTGACCCGTGCTGTCCTTTGTGAAAGTTAAGTGGTTTCTGTCCGTTTTATGTCGCTTTTATTTGCTTAACTTGTAACCACTTCGCAATCATTACCGTTTCCTTGTCAATTTAAGAGTTTTGTGCGTACAAAGACGCACACTTGTGCGTAATCGGGAACACTGCTTATGTTAGGAACAGTTGCGCTCGTCAGTCCGCATGTACGCTCCTATCCGACTCCCGAATTCTCACTACTCCAACCGTTAGAACAAAGTCCTTCGGCCAGCGCCGTTTCTCCTTCCAAAGCCCGGTCCTCTGGAACAGCCTCCCCCCAGAAAATACGACACAATCAATCTGCCCAGTCATTCAAACACGCCCTTAAAACGCATCTATTCATATCAGCCTTCATATAAATCGTTCAGCCCGTTACCAACACCAACTCGTTGTTCTTGCAGTGTGTATGTATGCCTATGTAGGTGTGTATTGGATGCTGGTATGTATGTAGGCGTCAGTGCTTGTATGTATGACTGACTGTATGTCTGACTATATGTATGTATGTATGTATGTATGTGGGGGAGCCGGGGTGGCCGAATGGTAGAGCGTTGGACTCTCAATGCTCGGGTCGTGAGTTCGAATCCCGGCTGGTGCCAAATATTTGTGCTGGCCTTTTTTCTCGTTGTCCCGTCTTTGATATCACCCTTACGTGGTGGAAAAGGACGTTAAACTCCCAAACACCAACCCACTCACCAGTACGCGCGCGCGCGCGTGTGTGTGTGTGTGTGTGTGTGTGTGTGTGTGTGTGTGTGTTTGTGTGTGTGTGTGTGTGTGTGTGTGTGTGTGTGTGTGTGTGTGTGTAGGGGTCTAGGAGATGTGTGCTTTGCCCTTAGATCTGTTAGACGTTTCAGCGG
>JACVVK020000366.1:297500-302500 GCA_018292915.2 Batillaria attramentaria
CGTGTGTCACGTGTAACCGACCTCCCTGCTGACAGTGACAAGTTACGCTGTCTGTATTGTAATTTGATGATTCGTTCTATCGTGGCGGCTTTATTTGTCGTCTCAGCTGTTTGTCGGCAAGCGTTTTACCGACATAATTACGTTACAACACTTTCTGTAACTTCAACCCTTACCCTAGTGATAAACCACAGTGCTGCCTGTATCGATCGTTCTCTGTCGATATTGTGCAAGAGAAATAACCATATTCAACAAATTCTGAACCGGCTGTTCTCCCTTTGGTCAAGAAATGCACCCAGCATCTCAACCACAAGCTGGCAGGCCTATATGTAATGCCGTGATATGTCATGACTACCAGAGTTAGAAGCCTACTCCAGCATCAGGATGAGCAACTCTTATTGTTTCGCGCAGACGCTGCTGCTGCTGCTGGGTAAGAGTCTTCCCAAAGCCTGTTTTAGAACTTTGTAAGCTTATGATGTTGCTATGTGAAATAATGTGCCTGCGTGGAATTTGAGTTTACACGGAGTGCAAACCGCTATAGAGCATCGTGCCACGGACGGCCCCCCGCCTCTCGTGTTGGCTTTGAGCGAGAGGTAACCGTACATGTTGTCTCATGTCAGCAACCGCGACCCGGGAAAAGGCTCTGATATATTCAGTACACGTCTTAATGATACATGTAATGATAATGACGACGATTTTTATGGCGTCTATCATTTGGGAAGCTCTAAGTGCCTTACAAAGGGGGGGTGGGGGTGTTGGTCACGGTGGGGGTGGGGACTGGGAGGAATAGATCCACACAAGCAATAATGGCTATCTTGTGACAGTAATGTGTGTGTGTGTGTGTGTGTGGGGGGGGGTACAATAATACAGATAAATACAGTTTCAAACACCGCCAAGCACAAATCACCCTCAACATACGAACACAGCTGTACAGTCACACACACGTGAATAAAATAAATGCACAGCAAGGACTGGCGCAGTGTTCTGGTAGTCCATTGTGACTCAGTGCTGAAACAAGAAGGTTTCCGGCCAAAGCAGGTTTGAAGGTAACCAGGGACTGCAAGAGCCTGATCTCAGAGGGAAGCAAGTTCCCAATCAGCGGGCCAAGATGCGCAAAAGAACGGTCATGATATCATGGTTTTGTTGTTGTTGTTGTTGTTGTTTTTAATGAACCCAGGTTGATCTGTGAGCCTGGAGTCTATTGAACAAACATGCCTTGTGTTTTCCTGATTTGTTGGAACTCTACTCTCCGTCACGTTCCCTCCGGTTTTCATCCGATACCCTGATATTCAGAACCCCACGTACTAAACTTTCTTCTGTTGGCTCTCGAGCCTTCTCCTACGCTGGTCCAAAAGCCTGGAATTCACTGCCTCTTTCGCTCCGCCAGTCAACCTCCCTCGAAACCTTCAAACCTTCAAATCTAAAAACCCACCTGTTTTCATCTTAAAGCACCGTCTAACCTCCCTCCGTCTTTCTCCATCTCCTTATTAAGTACCATACATGCAGTTGCCTTGGCCCTGAACCTTCACTTTTATCTGTCCCTTTACCTGTACTCTTAGCGCTTAGAACTGCCTTACAAGTAGATTACAGCGCTATATAAATAAATTATTATTATTATTATTATTTTCTCGTTTAGGAATCTACTTCTCTGCGCACTGGTGCGGTCCGTGTCGCTACTTTACACCAAAGCTGGCTGAGTTTTACAACAAGGTGAAGGCCGCAGGCAAGAAGTTCGAGGTGATCTTCGTCAGCTCTGACCAGGATGAGGCCTCCTTCAACAACTATTATGGACAGATGCCCTGGCTTACTGTTGGCTTTGGCAACGACAAAGGGGTAAGATGTACCGTTTAGATGAGACGGTTTCTCCTTTTTTATTCTGTTTTATTCATTCTGTTGTTGTTGATGCACTACTGTAATTAGCAGGTGGCCCTGTTCCAGACTGTAATATGAGTTTTGTTCTAAAGAAGAAGAAGAACAACAACAAGAACAAGAACAACAACAACAAAACCAAAACACACACACACACACACACACACACACACACACACACACACACACACACACACACACACACACACACACACACACACACACACACACACGCACGCACGCACACACACACACAAACACATAAATACACGCACACATAAAAACTCCACAACAAACAGAAAATCAAGAGAAACGTCCTGTACTAAGCGTATTGTCCGATCCAATTTTCTCGTGTATTATTATTATTTTTTTTTTTTGCTGCCCCAACTCTTCGCCAGCTCCAGTGGTGTTCCTCCCAGGTAATGGGTGGAATCCACGGAGGGCTCGGAAGCTGGGACATTTTTTTTTTTTATTATGCATGATGATGGAAATGAGGATGATGGTAAGATGATGCTATGGAGGTCCGTGTGGTTTGGGACTGCGGGACAGGGCCGCATTCCTCGCTTCCTGTCATAAATATCCCGGCATTAACCAGGCCCGGGAACTACGGCACCTGCGGTGCCGGCCGTGTAATCATCCACATCATAAGACGTGTCATACCAAGGGAAGCACCCCCAAAGTCGCACCCGTGAAGTGGGTGAAACTCGGCTGTGTGGCAACAGCCTCCCCATTGGGTCCATAGCACACCCGCTCTGGGTAGGAGCCGACCTAGGTAGGAAAAATCCCGCTTGACTCGGCTGGGACTCGAACCCGGGTCTCCCGGTCCATGGTCCGAAGTGCTAACCACTACACTACGGGGGCCGTGTATTATTCTGACTTGCCTGGTGTCAGCCCCGAGTAAGTCCCTCCTCCCCCCTTCCCCCCCCCCCCCCTCCCCACCTCCTTCCCCCCCCCCCCAAAAAAAAAAGCCCCATCCCGAAGAAAAAGAAGAAACACACACACACACACACACACACACACACACACACACACACACACACACACACACACACACACACACACACACACACACACACACACCAACCAAACAAAAAAACCCAAAAAAACGAAGAACAACAACAATTAAACAACAACAACAACAGAACAAACAAAACAAACGAACAAACAAACAAAACAACAAAATACTGAAACAAAATACTCAAAATAGCAATAACAACAAACAAGCACGTGACAACCTTGTATATGACACGTCGCATGTAATTTATTTATCGTATCTAAATTTATTCATTAATTTATTTTTACTTTTATTCTTCCAGGACTCTCTGTCAGACAGATACGAGGTGACTGGTATTCCAACTCTGGTGTTTGTCGACAAGCACGGCAAGGAGAAAGATAGAGACGGCAGGGATAGGGTTGACGAGGACCCCAACGGCTTCCCCTGGGATTTGGCCTAGACACCTCGCACATTCATTACCGGGCACGTTTGCAGGCGCTACGCGCATTCATTCCTTTGGGCGTTGCCAAGCTTTGGTTATTCAGTATAATCGATGTCTAAGGGGGAACAAATCTTCTTTTGCTGTAGAAAATTTTAGTTTGCTTTAAGATTGTATGCTAATCTATATGGCCGAGGCTTCACTCGCGTTCATTCCAGGGGCCGCTCACACGTTTCACACGCATTCACTCCTGTTAACCCTGAGCAGCTTTGGTTATCCAGACAGTAATCAATGTCTAAGGGGGTGGGGGGTGGGGGGGGGCATCTTCTTATACTGTAGAAAACGGTAGTTGGCTTTAGAATTGTATGCTAATCTATAGGGCCTAGGCGTTCACTCCAGGGGACGCTCACTCGCGCCACACGCATTCACTCCTGTTGACGCTGAGTAGCATTGGTATCCAGACAGTAATCAATGTCTGAGAAGAGGGGGGGGGGGGGCGGGGGGGCAGGCATCTTCTTAAACTGTAGAAAACGGTAGTTTGCTTTAAAATTGTATGCTAATCTATAGGGCCTAGGAGTTCACTCCAGGGGACGCTTACACGCTCCACACGCATTCACTCCTGTTGACGCCGAGCAGCTTTGTTTATAAAGACAGTAATCAATATCTGAGAGGGGGAAAAGGAATCTTCTTATACTGTAGAAAACGGTAGTTTGCTTTAAAATTGTATGCTCATCTGTAGGGCCAAGGCGTTCACTCCAGGGAACGCTCACATGCGCCACACGCATTCACTCCTGTTGACGCTGAGCACCTTCGGTTATCCAGACAGTAATAAATTGCGGCGACACATTTTTCAGTTGCCGTGGCCACAGAGATTGTTTGCCTTTCTTTTGTTTTATTTTTGTTTTTGTGTTCCGAGGGTGTACCCCAAACTGCTTGTTGTTCTGCGGAACCAATACTGTAATGAAATACATGATATCACCGCATGCATCACCGCTGAAAGAGAAAGCAATGGAATGTCTGTTTGTCTTCAATCAGTACTTTTAGCGCACTAAAGGTCTATATTTCGAGTACATTAGGTCGTCAGCTGATATCCTCACGGGTAATCAGAATAGTCAAAGTAGCCCATGGCTTATAAAGATAATGCATTCCTTGTGCGGCGAGGCATGTCCCCTCCCCCCCCTCCCCCCCCCCCACCCCCCGAAAAAAAAAGACAAAACAAAACAAAACACAACCCACACACAAAAAAAAACAAAAAACACCCCCCAAAACAAAAAAACAAACAACAAAACCAACAACAACAACAACAAAAACAAAACAACCAACCAACAAAACAAAACAAACAAAAAAACACCCAAACAAACAAACCACCAAAACCCAACAAAAAACAACAAAAACAACAACATAAACAACAACAAAGAAACAAACAGCAAAAATACCAAAAACTCACCCACGAACAAACAACCAAACAAACAAAACAACAACAAACCCAACTCCCCAACCACAACAACAACAACAAAAGAACCACAACAACCAAACAAACCAAACCCCAAACCACGCCAACGTACATCATCGTTTCGGAAGCGCGGCCACTGCTGTGCACTGAGGGCAAGAGGACGGAACTCTTTATACAAGTCACTCGTACAACTTAATTGGGCACCCGTGCATGACGGTGTGTCAGGGACGTACACCACATTGTCTGTC
>JACVVK020000366.1:305000-342500 GCA_018292915.2 Batillaria attramentaria
AACCCCAAATTTGAAATCGATCGGTTTAGTATTTTCGGAGAAATAGGCATCTGAACTGGGTTCACATGCAATGTCAACTCAGGCTCGGTTTACATGAAAACTATAAGAGCGACCATTTTCTAGTAGTGAGTCAATTCAGAGTCCGTATTCAAGCTATCTACTGCCAAACAATTGAGTGATTTAAATAAATATTACGCCTGTACACGAAAGACAACCAACTTGTCTCAAAAGGGCGATAACTCCCAAATCACTTAAGCAATCATCACACGCTTGAATCGTCTAATGTAACATTTTGATAAATTTGGATACCCCAAATTTGAAGCCATTCGGTTAAGTATCTTCGAAGAAACGGGCCCGGACACAATTCACACACGCACACACACACGCACACACATCCGCACAGACGGCACTCACTGAGGAGGAGAACTGCGTTCGGAACACCATACGCGTCAGCATCGATGACGCAAGTTTTCTTACGTCATTGTCAGAGTTACACTTGCATAATCGTCTCTGCGGGAGATCGGCAGTGACGTGCGTTTGTACCACAGATGCTTGCCTATGAACGTGGAAATTTTAGCCCGTCCTATTATGTTGTTTCCATTACTATGGAAACAACATAAAAACTGATTTGAGTTGAATTGAATATAACGTTTCTGCTATTGTAAGGCGCTCACAGCTCCAACATGATGATGATGATGGTGGTGATGATGATGATGACGACGACGACGATGATGATGACGACGACGATGATGATGATGAAAACGCAAATTTCGATACATGGACCAAAAAAAATTGAATTGAGGATTATAACGTTTCTGCTATTGTAAGGCACTCACAGCTCCCACGACAGCGAGGGCGCCGAACAAATTATTATTATTATTATTATTATTAGGGGTGAGCGGTGGTCTAATAGGTAGCGCGTCGGATTTAGCCGCTGTGCTATTGAACGGCCGTCACCAATGTCATGGCGATGAAGCGTGGGTTCGAGCCCAGGTCGATCTTGTGATATGTGATACCGGTTTTTCCTGGCTGCTCATCGGGGGGTTTTCTCCGGGTTATCCGGTTTCCTCCCCCAGCAAAATTGTAAAAGAAAAAAATATAGGATAGGTATTGGGTGGCGCTGCACCGCGGCGACGCGCTTCCCTCCGGATAAGAAGCCCAAATTTCCTGAAAGGGATAATGAAGTAGTAATTAAAACAAAATTATTATTATTATTATTATTATTATTTTTCAGGACACACGATGGGAGAGCTGGATTTTCTGGAATTTATTGCACCGGTGGTGGGTTTCACTTTGTACGTGATTGCCTTCGCGTCAAAGTGCTGGGTGAACACTGAGGACGATTTCCACTGGGGGCTCTGGCAGAAGTGCATCCCAGCCAACGCCAGTTCGAACCTCACCGATGAAGAGTGTGAATACATGTCAGTGGGAGAGAGCGATGGTGCGTAACATTTTAACATTTTTAAGTTAACCCCTAACTGTCCAAACACGAATCACATCCTGAATCAAAATCGCCACAACACAAGACGCTGACAACACTAGACAACACTATTATGCAACCTCGAGGCCAGCAGTCCGCCCGAGAGACAGCGCAACGTGCCGTCATATTGCGTCACACTCCGGCGAGCGGTCAACGCTAGCCAGACAGCTCGGCAATCTCGCACCCTCTTGTGAATACCGCGGTCACTCGGTCACTCGCTAGTTCGGGTATTGGCCACGTAATAGCTAACGGCACACTTACAACTTGCCCCAAGCACTTCCCACTGGCAAGAGGGCTGTAGACAAGAGACAAGTCTCGTTACAACGAGCATGAAACCACGTGCCATCACATTGGTGACGGCCGTTCAGTAGCGCAGCGTCTAACCCTACGCGCTACCTGTTAGACCAACGCTCACCTACTCTCTCTCTCTCTCTCTTTTTTTGTTTGGGGGGGGGGGGGGGGGGGGGATAACCTGCATAAGTGCATTGTGACAACATATAAAAAAAGGCTGCCGGAGGCTTCAAGCGATGCGAATATCGAGGAGTCAGTACAGTGAACATACACTTCTGGTGTTGAAAATAATTTCATGATCACCTTTCACTTGTGCTCCTTATGATTGCAGGCTACTACGAAGCTGTTCGAACACTAAGCTGCTTTGTTTTAGTGTGTCATATTTTCGGCGGCTTGGCTACTTTCCGAGATCGGAAGAAGCCCGAGGAATGGCCACATCCGCAACCTACAGTTCTGGCAATTGCTACAGGTGAATATTCTGTCCATTGTTCTTTTTAGTGATTTGTTTATTTACTTCATGTTAATTCTTCACAGTTTTAATCGTGAAATTATATCTGTGATAGAAAATTTGATAACGGTGAATGGCGATGGTGTGTGTGTGTGTGTGTGCGTGCGTGCGTGCGTGTGTGTGTGTGTGCGTGCGTGCGTGCGTGCGTGTGTGTGTGTGTGTGTGTGTGTGTGTGTGTGTGAGAGAGAGAGAGAGAGAGAGAGAGAGAGAGATCGATCGATCTATTGGTTAAATGGATGACTGACTGACTGACTGACTGACTGAGACTGATTAACATTGATTGATTGATTGATTGATTAATGGGTCGGTCAGTTACTTAAATCACTGATGGATTGGTGAATTGACTGATTGATTTCCACGGTTCTGTGCTTTCTTTCATACCAGTGATCATGACAGTGATTGTGCTGGCGGTGATGGGCGGTTCGTACAAGAACGACTCTCGCTGGCAAACGCGACAACCTTCACTAGGCTGGTGCTACTGGCTCGCCCTGGGCTCGGCATGTGCCTGGGCGGTCGCAGTCCACTTCCTGTATAAAGGCGGACTACGTCAGATGCAAGCTCTAGCGGACGCAACAGCAGCGGCTACAGCATCCAGCACCCAGGTCGTCACATCGACAGCTGAAGGAGAAGAAACCAGATCTGTCGCCTCTTCTCTGAGTGAGGGAAACTGCGCTGGCGGTGGAGATAGTCAAGGTGCTTCCGCTGCTTCAGATGCTGGTAAAGGCGCAGCACAACAAAGCAGACAAAACCTGTCAGCACCGGATCTCTATCCAGTCCTCAGTTTGCCTTCGTACGAAAGTGCGGCTTTCGGCAGAGGCGCTGTTCCGGTGATCGGAGTGCCTCCCCCTGCCTACGAAGACGTGATGAGACAGCCTTATAGTTACAGCCGCCAACTTCATGCGGACACACCAGGTGGAGCCTCTGTGGAGTCAGCGACTGCGGAGGATATAGAAATGGTTGACAGTTCTGTGACTCAAGCTTAGGAAGATGATGTGAAATGTACACAAACAGTATTCGGCTTACTTATGAAGAGACTATAATCTGGCAATGACTTGCAGAAACGATTCACGGCCCGTATGTAATAGTCAAGGTTCGGGCTTTTAGCCCTGGGTTAGAGTCTAACCTCGAACTAAACTAGCTCTAGGGTTAAATTTTCTGTTATTTTTTGTTTTGAATCAAGAAGCGGGTCCATTCCAGCAAGGTGCCAATGCCGTTATAGGAGGATTTTTGTCTGTCTTTCTTCGCTTCCTTTTTTTAAATTTAATTTTACTTTTGGGTTTCTTTTGTCCTAGTCTGGGTTAGGCCCGTAGCCGTGGGTGAAATTAACCTCGACTTTTAAATACGGGCCCAGTTGTGCAAATCGAAATCCTTCTTCCTGTCGAAAATGTAGAAACCTTGTCGTTTGAAACGTGTCACAATGACGCAGATGAACCATATCAGCTGGAGATCACCAAAGTCAACTGTTGTTATGCGTTTCCAGAAAATGCTTGTCTTCCTAGTAATGTGGTCTTTGACGTCTGTTTTGGATATGCAAATGAACCAAACCTTAAATACTGATCGTTGTACCTGAAGATCCATAAACATAGCATTACATTTTTGTATCAACGTATACCAGAGAGAGAGAGAGAGAGAGAGAGAGAGAGAGAGATGCTGCTGCTGCTGCTGACTTTCACAAACGAAACTTAGCTCTGTATTATGAGAAGAGAATCAAAATTCAATTTGTTTGCATTGTTTTGTTTGATATTATATATTTGCATGAATATTTCATTGGGCCGCTTACAAATACTGTATCGTCTTTCAAATTATTTAGAAATAAACAGTTTTAATCTCTATAAACACACAAACGATTTAGAAATAGTTTTAATCTACATAAATCTACAAACGATTTAGAAATAAAGAGTTTTAACCTGCATGAACCTACAAACGATTTAAAAACAAAGTGTTGTAATCTGCATGAACCTAGAAACGATTTAGAAATAAAGAGTTTTAATCTGCATGAACCTACAAACGATTTAGAAATAAAGAGTTTTAACCTGCATGAACCTAGAAAGGATTTTGAAATAAAGAGTTGTAATCTGCATAAACCTACAAACGATTTAGAAATAAAGAGTTGTAATCTGCATAAACCTACAAACGATTTAGAAATAAAGAGTTGTAATCTGCGTAAACCTACAAACGTTTCACAAGACGTCAATTTTGCTGAGAGAAACAGGTTTTACGTTCAGCCATGTTGGTCAGCTGATTTGCGTTATTGTCGGTTTATGTTTGAAAATATTCCTTAGGGTCTCTGAGAACGCCAGGGGTGCTGTGCCATATAACTTAGATAAAGACCGTGAGATTAACCTAAAAGAAACATCGGACATACGGTTTATAAATCGCACGTACAAACTGGACTCTCTCTGTAAGTCCAATGCA
The DNA here is from genome assembly GCA_018292915.2 of Batillaria attramentaria. NCBI lineage: Eukaryota > Metazoa > Mollusca > Gastropoda > Batillariidae > Batillaria > Batillaria attramentaria. The sequence goes on from JACVVK020000366.1 coordinate 309,695, forward strand.
GGCAAGCTAAGGGCCCTTGCACACTGGCGTCATGCGACATTGTCGCGCCACGCGTGCAGCAAATTTTGTCGCGCGTCTACGTATGCAACCCCTTGAAGCGCGAAGCGACAGGCGTAGCACGATTGAAAAATTCTGTCGCGCGGCGATAGGACCTGTTCTATTCGGCGCGCTTGACGCGCGCGTGTAGCGTGGTTTCAGCCAATCAGAAGAGCCAGCCAGCAAGGGCCCACTCGCCATCCTCTTCTCTTCCAAGATGGCGGAATTGCGAGAAGACGAAATGTTTCGCCTCATCGATCGGTATCGTGAACAGGAAACCTCTACAATTTTCAGATCGATTCATATCACAGTCGACGGGTATGCCGTTTTGTTGTGTCACTCTCCGCTGACTCACACTACGGTAAATGCTACATAAATGGAGTAAATAAAACTAGACACAACCGAACCGCCGGGTTGTCACTGATCAGTCTCTCATCGTCCCAGTCTACGATATCATATCATACGATACAGCAAAGCCGGGTTTGTTGTAGCTAAATTCTATCAAGTTATCGTGGCCTCGATCACCAGTCTCTATTCAGACTGCGAACACGCAGCCTGAAGTTTATGATTCGTTTCAGATCCCTAATATTTCGCATTCCATCGCACACTCAGAAGCACTGACTCGTGGCGAGATCACTGACTGCACGCGGCGCGCAAGACTCCACGTGTGAGAGCCTTCACTGTGCGTGAAGCACGCAAGGGGCGACACGCGTGGCGCGCGCGATGTAGCACCGACGCTAGTGTGCACCGGGCTTAAAGGTAGAATGAATCCAGTTACGCGACCGGTTCATGCAACAGGTCAAATCAACCAAGACTTTGTATTGTTAACGGATTAGACACACTACGACAGAAGCTAGGCGTGACGTGATGTGTTCCTTGTTTATAGTTTTGGACACTGCACCCCACCCCCCACCCCCCCTCATCCCCATCCCCCCACCCCTCCACTAGTCTCTTAAAACGCCTTCATGAAGATGTGTCAGATTTTCGTAACACTCTGCTTATGTACTAAGTAGAATAAGTTATATCTTGATTACCTCTAGAGATTAAAAGAGTTCCAGCAGACCACACACTGTAAATGACAAGGATGGGTGCGTGGGTATTTGGGAGTTTAACGTCCTGTTTCCACCACGTACGGGCGATACCAAACAAGCGGCGACGAAAAAAAAAAAAAAGAAAAAAAAAAAGCTGCACAAATATTTGGCCCTAGCCGGGAATCGAACTCGCGACCCGAGTATTGAGAGTCCAACGCTCTACCATTCGGCTATCCCGGCTTCTTCCATGGAAATAACGAGAACAAAAGGTTTAGCTAGTACCTGTTGTAGTAAAATTGAATAGACATATTTTAAAGGATGTGCCGTTTCAGTGTTCCCAGCGTGTACCTCTAGACCACGCAGACAGAAACTACATGACTTTGAACGAACAAAAGACGAAACAAACACTATTTTCTCGACGAAAACGTGAGTTCGAAGCCCGGGTGGGGCCAGATATTTGTACTGGCCTTTTTCTCGTTGCTCCGTCTTTGATATCACCCTTACGTGGTGGCCGGAACAGGACGTTAAACTCCCAAACACCCACCCACCCCCACCCTCGCCGAAAAAGTGCAGCAAGCAGCCTTCCAAAAATGACTGTAGTTGTGGCAATTCCTGTACATGCTGATTTGGTTCTACAGTGCTCAGTCGCAGGGATACGCCTCTCAGAATGTGTCGCAAACGGATTAAATACACGCTCAGGCGAACAAACAGGTGTGGCTTTGGCAATAGCTTTGGCTGGGTAACTATTAAGGCCTCTGTTTCGTCAGAACCACTAGTACCACACAGAGGAATACTGCTTGCCCGCATGCAATGATCAAGGCGAACAAGCTGTGTGTGTGTGTGTGCTTGTGTATAAAACAACCGAAAGGTGAGTACCAGTTAACACAAAACAATTATATTCTTAACTATAATTCATTTTCCAACAGTAGATATTTCTGATTTGCTGTTGAATTATTTACAGATCCCAGACAATTCACTCCGAGAGAATTTGAACTGCGGTTGGGTCGGGTTGGTGTTTGGGAGTTTAACGTCCTTTTCCACCACATAAGGTGTGATATTAAAGACGGGGCAACGAGAAAAGGGCCAGCACAAATATTTGGCCCCAGCCGGGATTCGAACTCACGGACCCGAGCATTGAAAGTCCAACGCTCTACCATTCGGCCACCCCGGCTCCCCATTACTCTGGGTTTGTATCAGAAGTTATACTTATCAAGTCGGTTAAAAAAAAATCTATTCACTTTGATTTGTAATCGTGTTTTTCCCCCCAAGGCGACATTTCACTTGCTACGTTCAGGCACATACGTATACGTTTTGTGCGGTCGGTGGTCTAGTGGTTAAGACTTTGTCACCGATGCGAGAGGTCAGATTCGAATCCCACTCGAGTCGACGAATTTGTCGTTCTCGTATGTGGCACCGTTCATTCGGGCCGATCGTCGGGGGTTCTCTCCGGCTTCCTCCTCCTCTGCTTTGGAAATGTCCAGCCCACAAAATTAAAATGTATAAATGCGATTCTAAAATTCCGCAACTTAAGTTGCTGAGCTGGCCCTTCGCACCACGTGATTGTAATATGTGCATGTCCAGCGTGTGAGAGAATGCGTGTGATTCACGTGAGCGTGTGTGTTGGGTTTGGCTCGAGACGATTTCAGTCAAATACTTTTTGATAAAGCCCCTTTATTATCATTATTATTATCTGTACGGGGAGCCGGGGTGGCCGAATGATAGGGTGTTGGACTTCCAATGCTCGGGTCGTGGGATCGAATCCTAGCGGGAGCCAAATGTTTGTGCTGGCTTTTTCATTGTTTTCCCCGTCTTTGATATCACCCGTGTGTGGTGGAAAAGGACGTTACACCCCCAAGCACCCCAACCCCACCTTATCACCTGTACACATTGTATACAAAACATTGCCTTTTTTTCCTCTCCCCTTAGGGCGAACTGCTCGTCAAAATGGGCAAAGTCTGCGTCTGTTTCCTCTCACCTTAGGGCGAACTGCTCGTCAGAATGGGCAAAGACTGCGTCTGTTTTCTCTCCCCTTAGGGCGAACTGCTCGTCAGAATGGGCAAAGACTGCGTCTGTTTTCTCTCCCCTTAGGGCGAACTGCTCGTCAGAATGGGCAAAGACTGCGTCTGTTTTCTCTCCCCTTAGGGCGAACTGCACGTCAGAATGGGCAAAGACTGCGTCTGTTTTCTCTCCCCTTAAGGCCGTTCTTAACCGGGCGAACCACCAGTCTGGCGAACTTGTACGGCGAACTGTGTATTGTATACGAACAGGGCAAGCGCACACACGTACATAGTTCCAGAGGTTCGGCCGGACTAGTTCTCTTTCTTAACCGACCGTTAATGATATGCATACGTCATCGCCCGAACAAGGCGGACTCGGAAGTTGAGACAATCGTAAACAACCAAAATGGGCGCCTTCGTAGATCGAGACGACCAGGCATTTGCGGTAGTTATCGTTTTGAGTGAACTCTTGGAAGCCGAGGAAGAGGAGATAAGAGGAAAAGAGCGCAAGAGAGGGAAATGTGAAGTGAGTCGATAGCCGCGATGCCGTCAGCCATTTTCCTCAAGTTTGTACATGCGCACAACAGCTCTCCCCGAGCAACCAATCAGAGCGCAGGATCGGCAAAAGGATCGCGAGGGTTCCCACGACACGCTATGCAGTCCTCGAACCTAGTTCGCCGAACCTTTCGAACCAGGGTTTCCGCACAAGTATTTGGTCGGTTAAGAAACAACGTGCGCGAACCTAGTTCGCCGTACTCTCCGAACCTAGTTCGCGAACCAAAAGTCTGCCCGGTTAAGAACGGCCTTTAGGGCGAACTGCTCGTCAGAATGGGCAAAGACTGCGTCTGTTTTCTCTCCCCTTAGGGCGAACTGCTCGTCAGAATGGGCAAAGACTGCGTCTGTTTGTCAGTCCTGCTTCCTGTCCTGTCTACCATCCTCTGTGCCAACGGATTGCTCCAAATTGGGTGGATAGAGACAGGAACTAACACGACATCCACTAATTATAATAACCACACAAAGACCCGATGGGGCCTCTGGAGCAAATGAAGGGTGAACGAAACAGGGGATGAATACAGCGAGGACTGTGCATCTATATCTCCGGGGGACAGCGATCGTAAGTAAATTACTGGTGATAGTTTAAAGTCAGTCTGCACTTTTGTTTTTAACGTGTAGCGCCTTGTTTCTAATTTCTATGTGTGTGACGCTTTTACGTGGTGAATGTTGCAGGAGACGTGCTGTGATAAACTCCACATAGCTATAACATTTTCTACGCGCTCACGAGTCTTTTTGTGAGAGAATGAGACTTCTTCCGCAGTCAATTTAAGGAACTCGCTACGTGAAGAGTGTTCGCCTGACAGTCACCGTATCCCTCGGTAAGACGACGGGCTCTTGGAACATTCACCACGTAACAGACACGCTCAGAATCCGCGACATTGTCCAGTTCAAAAGTGTTATAATTCTTCACTAGGCTGTGGTAACTATGTTTGATATGGTGTATGATCATGTTTGACGTAAGAAAGAAGTTTACGAAGAGGACTGTTATTTGTTTATTTATTTATCTATCTTACTTATTATTATTTATTTATCTATCTTACTGTAACATTGACGACAGCTTCCTGTAATTGTCAAAGCTGACGTTCGTAGAACTTTCCGATTTCCTTCATGTTTTATTTTCACTTTCAGCCTACTTTGAGGCGGCCAGAGTGCTGAGTGTGTTCGCTTTCGTCTTCTTCATATTCCAAGTGATGTCTGTCTGCAGAAACAAAGAAAAGAGGCAACTTTGTCGTGGCTACATACCCTCAGTATTCGCTTTTATTGCGGGTACGTCAACTCTGTGCACAAGTGATATTATAGTCGCTGGTTTACGCACAGACACACACGAATGACGTCAGATGCGCACGCGCTAGGAGCTTGTTTCCAGAGTTTTGTGCAGAAGTTTAGTCTTTGAATTTCAAGGGAAAAGAATTGGCAAGCATTGAAAGGGGGGGGGGGGGGGGGGAGGGGGGGTAATCGTTTCGGCTCGTCTCGCAGTGGGAGTTCAGTGTTGTAAAATCCGCTTGACAACATAACAACCATGTGGATAGTAAACTTCCAATGGTCAAGCCAACAGCTTATTAAAAACAACAACGACAACAGCGGAAAACACACAACCACAAACCCCACAATTTTGAAAGCGGAAGCCATACTTTTTTGTTTGTTTTGTTTTTGAAAAAAGAAAGCCCCAAAGTTGGTTTCACTTAACTCCGAGTGCATAAGCCCACTGAACGTGGAACTGGACATAACTTACTGTGCTTGACGGGAGGAAAAAAACGTTGAAATGCAATAAAATATGTTTAGGGTTAGGTTTAGGGTTGGAGAGAAATTAAGTTATGTTTAGGGAGAGGAGTAGGCTTAGGGTTAGGCTTAGGGTTGAGGTTAAGGCAGTTAGGTTAATGGTGAGATTTAGGGTTGAGATTCAGGATTCGGTTTCGCGGTACTGCCGCATAATCCTCACCGTAACGCTATTTAAACTTTTAGGAGAGTTATGTCCAATTCTGCGCTCCGTATCATCCTCATCGACAGCAGAAACTTTACTGGTTTGCTCACTTTGTTATTCCCCAGTTGCGCTGACAGTGGTTGTGCTGGTGCTGGTGGCCACCGGCTACGACGACGACTCTCACTGGAAGGACCTCCACCCGACCCTAGGTTACGCCTTCTGGATTCAAGTCTCCACAGCCTGTTTTGGAACCGTGACGACCGTCGTCCTGTTCTGCCGCGGACACACGGAACTAGCTAGCGAAGGAGAGAGGCGCGTTCCGTGTCTGCCATGCTCCTGTGCAGAAATCAAGGAACTCTCGTGTCTGAAAAGACACGGGCCTTCCCGAGGACGGGTCGCTTCAATTTCGACAGTGACTACAGGGTCTGCAGACACCGACAGAAGTGGGAGTGTTCAACACACAACGCAGCAGATTACGCCTCGAACAGTATTTTTCCAAAGCAGTGACGATGTATCTGACAGTGCTATGGACAGTCACAGACGACGAGCGGCGGGACTTTCACCACCACGACCGCCAACACGGCCGCTACCATCAGCACCGCCAGGAATGGCGTGGTTCTGGGAAAGAGAGGAGGCTGGGTATACCGCAGCAGGCAACCGGGTTTTCCCGATTCTTACTTTGCCCTCTTACGAGGTTTGTGTCGGCCCGGGCATGGACGTCCCGGGGTCTCCACCACCATCGTATGAAGACGCCGTGTTGGGTCCACCACCACCACCACCTCCACCACCACCACCACCACCGCCAGCCATACTGGGTAACGTGAACATGTCGCGACATAGCTGGATTCATTTCACCCAGGAGGCCTGATTCCTACATTCACAATGACTGTTGGGAGGATTGTAGGGCGGTGGAAATTTTGACTGTGTGTCCGCAGGGTGGCAAACTGTGTTGGAATCAAAGGTGTGACAACTATAAGATCCTACCGTGACACTGCAACCGTTAGAAATCTCGAAAGAAGTCGCTGTACGTTTTCTGTGTCTCCCGAGAGATCCGGAGAGACTGAAATTACAGGCGTGGAAAGTACTAGGCAAGGAAAAGGGACTGCGCTCTGGAGTTTGTTTACTTTTCCATTGTGCTTCACTGTACAAACTTTCACCGCAAGATCGTATATCAACGCTCGAAGTACTCATATACCCGCGCGCAAACAACTGTTCAATATTAAGATTATCCCTTTACAGGTTCTGCTTTGTTGCTCCATGCTGCTATGAACAGACCACCATCTTCAGACTACGAACTGGACACTGCAGACTGCGTGCCCACCTGTGCCGCCTTGGGCTGTCACACTCACCAGACTGTTCGTGCGGAACAGCCCCTCAAACCCCGGAACACATTCTGCAGTCCTGCCCCCTCTTCAAAGAAGCAAGGACACAACACTGGCCGAACGGAGCCACACTGGCAGAGAAACTCTGGGGCAGCAAAACAGACCTCTTGAAGACCACTGCCTATATAAAGACCACAAACCTAATCATCTGAGGCGGAGTCCAGAACAGGGAACGCAGAAGAAGTTGCTCCCTGCTGCACCCAACTGGATGCGCCACAGACAGAAGATTTTCACCGTGTTTTCACAATAGTGTGCTACAAAACTCTAGTCTATAGCGTTTTCAGTATACGCACTAACTGTCGTGTGGATGGCTATTCATCGGCACATATTATCCATCTCTTCTGAGACGTACGTCCCAGGCGCTGCAATGAATGTCTACTCCTCCTGGAGCTGAGATCTGCATCATGTGCGAACCTCCACCCTGCCACTCACGTGCGTGCTGCGATACTTCCGTTTGCCACACCACCGGCCACAGCCTGCTCTTGTTCGATCACGTGCGTGTGCTCACAAGCTGAAGCGAGACAAGACGGTTCAGTGCCTAACATTTTTTGGACATGCAGGCCTGCTAAAAGACCAAACAAAAAACCACCACCAACAACAACAACAAAACCTTTTGAGCTGACACGAATCTTCATGGCAGTGTGTGTGTGTGTGTGTGTGTGTGTGTGTGTGTGTGTGTGTGTGAGAGAGAGAGAGAGAGAGAGAGAGAGAGAGAGTGTGTGTGTGTGTGTGTGTGTGTGTGTGTGTGTGTGTGTGTGTGAGTACAACATACTACTTCCGTTCTACTTTAGTATAGCGTCAAGTTTACCATTTACCATTCGAAAGACAAACCCTAGGAGTAGAGTCACAGAAAATGACTTTATTTCAGTCAACTTATCAAACAGTCAGAAATATATATACTGTGTGTGGTACTTGTGTAGCTGTTTTATCAGTAGCGAGTCGGAGGACAAGGGAGATGGAAGTTAACAACAGAGAGAGAGAGAGAGAGAGAGAGAGAGAGAGGGAGGATGCGGAGGGTCAACGCGCCGAGAGGCCTCCATCCACCACGAGTGACGTCCCGTTGACCATGGCTGCTTTCTCACTCAGCAAAAACAATGTTGCGTTAGTCACATCGGCTTCATCTGTAACACAAGCAAGCGATGTGTCTTTCAAACGGCATCAAAAATGAAGATAACGTCTGATCACCATCATCATCAACATAATCAGAAGAAGATGACGAAGAAAAAAATAGCAGAAGAAGAAGACGACGACGACGAAGAAGAAAAACACAGTATTAATCACAATTATTATTGTGACAATTATCACGTTATCAAACAGCTCTTCACTAATATGAAACGCATGACACGCACATTTGCAGCTTGGAAGCAAGAAATCACACAACAGAAACAACAACAACAACAACAACAACAACAACAACAGAATCTACGGATTGACAGCTAAAGAAAATTCTCAACAGGGTGAGGGCTAGTGTTTGGGGGTTTAACGTCCTCTTCCACCACAAAGGATTCTCAACAGAATTTGCTTGGACCCTACTGACAATGACAGAAACTGCCTTTGACCAATGAACAAGCAAACCTTTGTTTTTCCCCGAAAGGCTTAGCTGAGTGAGTGAGTGAGTGAGTGAGTGGGTGGGTGAGTGGGTGGGTGGGTGAGTGAGTGAGTGAGTGAGTGAGTGAGTGAGTGAGTGAGTGAGTGAGTGAGTTGGTTGAGGATTAACGCCGCGCAAGCAACAAGGACTATTTCGCAGCTGACCGAAATCTTTCTGCTTCACTCCCAAGTCCTGTGAAAGTAAAAGTCCAACTTCTTTTGTGGGTGCAAGCGTGTGTTTCTGTTTTTCCATTTCTGCTTCGAGTGAAATGAACAAGAGGCTAGGTAGGCTGGGTGGCGCTGCACCGCGGCGACGCGCTTCCCCCGGGGGAAACAGCTTGCATTTCCCGAAAGGGACAATGAAGTAGTATTAGTAGTAAGAAAAAGTATTCGAAAAGCACGGCCCGACTAACAGAGCCGAAGAAGCCGAGAAGTCATCTGAGAGAGATGTTCCAACATATCAGCCGATAAATTTAGAAGGTTAATATACGGACAGCTTCTGCAGCTTTACCGAGCATAATAAAAGAGCTGACAGACAAAAAAATCTTGTCTCCGAGCAAAGTAGGATTTCATTGCATCCATCCAGCCAACTGGGTAGCTTTGGCAGAAATGTTCTTTTGTGGAGCGTCCGATTTTTGCAGGAACGATGAGTTAAACTAGATTTTCTACCAATAGGTTAGGGTTAGGGTGAGGTTAGGGTTAGTTTAGGGTTAGGGTTAGGTTAGGGCCTATGTCACTGCAGCAGTACCAGGGATTTTCCCGAGCGGTTAGGGTTAGGGTTTAGGGTTAGGGTTAGTTTAGGGTTAGGGTTTAGGGTTAGTTTAGGGTTAGGGCCGGGCCTATGTCACTGTAGTAGTACATAGGATTTTCCCGAGTTGTTAGGGTTAGGGTTTAGGGTTAGGGTTAGTTTAGGGTTAGGGTTAGGGCCGGGCCTATGTCACTGTAGTAGTACCTAGGATTTTCCCGAGTGGTTAGGGTTAGGGTTAGTTTAGGGTTAGGGTTTAGGGTTAGGGTTACAGTTAGGGTTAGGGTTACAGTGAGGTTTAGGGTTACAGTTAGGGTTAGGGTTATTGTTCATGCTATGGGTAGGGGTGCAGTAAGGGTTAGACCTGCTGTTAGGGTTTCGGTTAGTGTAACGGTTGCTGTAGGAACTTTGCCCTTTTAAGGGTTTAGAGTTAGGATTAGGGTTTAGAGTTAAGGTTAGGGTTAGGGTTTAATTAGTTAGGGTTACAGTTAAGGTTAACGTTAGAGCGAAGATTAGGGTTAGGTTACATTTGTGACCCCTTCTCACAAAAGGGACCATAAGTCGAAAATTATCAATTATCACTGCAATCTATTCGTTATGCAGTTTAATTAAGAAATTAAACTAGACTTACGGTAGGAAGGTGAAGTTTAATTTAGATTATTTTGAGTCTAACGACAGGAAGGAGGAATTACGTGAGTATCCGCGTACGTACCGCGTCAGATCAGTCTTTAGAGAGGTGAATAGCCACTAGACTTACACAGATAGGGCGGGTCAGTTTAACAGATTCATTCCGAGCCAACTGACAAGGGAGGGCACGTAATTCCTCCTTCCTGTCGTTAGACTCAAAATAATCTAAATTAAACTTCACCTTCCTACCGTAAGTCTAGTTTAATTTCTTAATTATTTCTCGTCTAACTCTAGTCACGAGAAATCACGTGAGACTTTAGAGCCTCTAGTGGATATGAACCACATAGTACAGAAACTGAAACACACCACTATGAAAATACATGTGGTTTTAATTCAGTACACAGATGAATACAAATTTTTTGCACAAGCGTTTGTAATGTGACAGGAGTTTTGCTTAACCACTGTTCATCCCACAGACTGATTCCAACAGTCACTGATTCTCCAGAAACCTGTCTAATAGCACCTGGCCAAAATTCTGCGCTGGCAAACAGTCTTTCTTGTAGAATCTGGCGAAAGTGCTCTCAGACTGCCAGCCCGCTGCCTTCAACACTGTCTGGAGGCTGGCTCGCTGTGCCACCGCGCTACAGGAGGCCGCGCGCGTGCTGTGCCCGCCGTACTTGTTCGTATCTATTCCCGCCTCGGCGAGCATCGACTTCACCCATCTCGAGAAAGTATTTCGACTAACAGGCCCGAAAGGCTTAGCGTAAGAAAGAAAAAGAGCACTGCCTGCACACTTTCTATGTTCTTGTGTCTTGTCAATGTATGCTTCAAGGTGTTTAACCAGACACAACTTGGGGTTATCAGGATAAGCTAGGATGTCTGCAGGCGCAGTATGCACACCTGGTTTACTAGTTTTATGTTTTTCCGAAAACACAATTCTACATCTAGAGCCATCCTGGGCGAGCCGAACGTCCGATCGCTTAAGTGAATGAAGAGCATGTCCCCTTTGTCCAGTTAACAATGCCAATAGCGTGGCCGTCCGGAACGTCAAGTCTTTGAGAGATAGGTCCTGTATAGACGGCGCAGAATTCAGAAACCTCAACACTTGGTCCGGATCCCAGGTATCTGCATACTTCGGTAGGGCCGGTCTCTGTTCAAAGACTCCCTTCAGCAGACGACACACGTCCGGGTGCGTGCCCACTGGTCCTGACTGTGTGTGCGGCAAGAAAGCAGAAAGTGCACTACGTGCAGTGTTGATAGCACTGTAGCTAGCCCCGTCTTTGAAGAGGTGCGCTAAAAAATTGACGATGACAGGGATTTCCGCGGCAGAGGCTGATAATTTGTGCTGGCTCGTGTACCGTTTCCACTTCGCTACATAGGTGTTGTATGCCCTTTGGGTGGGCTTTCTCCATGACGACATGAGGAGGCTTGAAGCGTCAGAAGAATAGCCTAAGGTTTTGAATCTCTGCCTGATACTCTGCATGCCATCATTTTCATTTTTGGCAGCAGTCTGTGTCGCACACTCGGTTGACTGGGGAGTGTGAGAAGGGAGACTGTGTTGGGGAGATGGATGTGTGACCCCACAGTCATCGCCTGGAGCACTGGCCACCACACCTGAGTAGGCCAGCGCGGGACCACAATGACGCCCTCTGCTCGGTCCCGCCTCACCTTCTGCAGCACCCTTGGAATCACGCTGAAAGGAGGGAAGGCATAGAAGTCAAGGCTCTGCCATGATAAGGAAAAAGCGTCAACAGCAAACGCTTCTGGGTCAGGCCTAAACGACACATAACGTTCGTATTGTGCATTCAGGCGGGAGGCAAAAAGGTCTACCGACGGGGAAAAATTCAGTTGTGTGAGCGCGCTCTGTAGCACCCCACTGTCAAGTTTCCATTCTGTGTCTGTGTTGATTTGTCTTCGTGATTCCTCGTCTGCTTCGATATTCAGGATACCCGGTATATGGGCGGCACTAAGCCAGATCCTACGCTTTCTGCACCACTCCCAGACAGTGAAAGCCAGCTGATTGCCAGACTCGGAGCGGCTGGTGCCCATATTGTTTATCCATGAAATTGCGTTGGTGTTATCAAGCATCAGACGCACATGTTTGCCCAAGATTTGTTCTTCGAAACATTTCAGGGCCATGAAAGCCGCCCAGAAGTTCCAGATAATTGATGTGGAATGCGCTTTCTAGCGGGAGCCAGTTTCCGCCTGACCGAACACCTTCGCACTCACAGCCCAGCCTGTTTTGCTGGCATCTGACTTGATAATTATCTCGGGGTCAGAGGTCGCGATATCATTCTGTGAGATTCGCACGTTTTCCACCCACCATTCGAGCTCTTCTCTGGCATGTGGTGTGAGGGAGGTGTGCCTATCATAGTCCCCCTTTGCCTCTCTCAGTGCAGCTTTCTTGCACCCCTCTAGGTGTCGGTAGTGTAGCGGGCCAAATTTGACCGCCGGGAAACTTGCCACTATTTTCCCAATGACTTTTGCAAGTTCTCGTATTGTAGATCTACCCTCTCTGAGTAGTTGGTTACACGCTAAGAGCAAACTCGCCTGTCTCTCTTCGGTCAGAGTGACTGTCATGTCACAGGAGTTGATGATAACCCCTAGGTATTGGATGGTTTGGGTGGGAACCAAGACAGATTTTTCTGGGTGGACGATGAAGCCTAGAGAGCGCAAAAGCTGCACTGTCGCCTGTATGTTTACGACACAAGCCAGCTCTGATTCTGCCAGCAGAAGAGAATCATCAATGAATGCTGTTGACACATGCCCTTGTTCTCGTAACTGTGCAAACACAGGTTTGAGAAGTTTTGTAAACTTTCTTGGCGCTAGGGCTAGTCCGTTTGGCATGCAGTCAAATTCCCACAGGCGCCCGTCCCACGTAAAGCGGAGAAATTTCCTGTGTTGCCCATCAATAGGTACAGAATAGTATGCATCTTTCAGATCAATAGATGCCATATAGCAGCCTGGTGTGATCAGCGTAAGAGCTGTATGAAGGGTATCCATCTTGAAATGTTGGTATTCAATGTCTTGATTCAGGCTTTTCAAATTCAAGATCATTCGGTGGGACCCATCTTTTTTCGGTCTAGTGAAAACAGGGGACACAAACTGATCTGTTTGGGGTCCGCATGGTGAAATGATTTTCTTTTCTGCTAATTTTTCAATTTCTGCTTGGATAATTACCCTTTCTTTATGATTCAGACCAGGCTGTGCCGGTTGGGCAGCAGGCAACTCTGCATTGTTTACAAACTCTAGTTTTGCTCCTTTCACTAGCTGCAGTATCTCTACGTCTGACGTCAACCCCTCCCAGACATGCACAAACTCCTTCAGTCTACCCCCTGTAAACTGCGATACTTCGGAACGAAGTTCATTCAACAAATTCGGGAGCGTCTGATAGTACTGGCGTACCTGGGGGAGGGATGGCAAAGCGTGTCAGCTGTGTTCTCTCTCGCTACTCCTGCTTGGCTTTCTGGTAGCGCTGCTTTTTCTTGTCGTAGAAATGTCTGCTGTTGCTCGCCCCCCGGCCCCGTCCCCGGTGGTAGCTCTGGCCTAAAAAATGGTTCTTCCCAGTCTTTTTGTAGTACCCCTTGTTGTGCTGTTTTCCGTCGGCTTTGGAGTTCTGGGTTACCTTAGCGCAAAGTTTGTTTGTCTCTTGAACCTCTTTCATAGAGCCGGCCAGATCATCCCCAAACAGATAATTCGTAACGGGGACTTTGTCTGAACAGAGCCCCATGTAGCTTTGTTCTAGCGAGGGTCTGATATTGATTCTCCGAAAGAGGGAGAGTTCATGCGAGGCATGGCCGAGTAACGCAACAGCATCAGCGTTTTGTGCTATAGCCTTCTTTATCTCTTCGCGGCTAGCTTCGCCGGGCCCGCGCTGCGCGCGCAGCAGAGACTGGGTGGAATGCATCAATGCCATTCCAGCCTTGACAATCGCTTTCTGCGTATGTTGCAGTTTTATGTCGGCGCTCTGGACCGATTTTCCAAGGTTTTTCCAGATCTCTTTATTAACCTCTGGTGTGACCAGCGCCGTGCAATTGGTCGGGCGAGGGTATTTCTCCATTCTTTCCTTGACTTTGTCCACTGACATGGAGCTTTGAAACCGATTGTTGGCCAGTTTTGCCAGTGATTCGGCTACTGGGGCCCCCGTTACCTCTTGGTCATCGAGGTCCCTGTCTAACTCATCTAAGAGATTCGTCTCGGAATCAGCCACTGACACAGAATCGTCTATTATCTCTCCATCTTCGCTCTGTTTATCCTCGCTATTATCGGCCTGCGCACGTTCGCTAGTTTGCTTGGCGCACTTTGCGGCGTTGTGGTCCCTGCCACTGCCACTTGTCTTGTCACAACTCTCATCCTCAGATGGTCATGGTCACGGTCCTTTCTCTTCAGGACTTTGCCATATCGGCCAGAAGCGATTCGATTCTTTCGAATCGAGTTTCGCACTTAGCGTCCAGCATTTGAACGAGCGACTCTGGCTCGTTATTGGATTTATCTTGGTTTCCCTCGCCCTCGTGGTTCGACATTGTGGCACCCTGGCTTTATTGTCGGGCCGTGGCACTCTGGCCTGGAAGCGGGGTATATGTACAGTAATTCACCAAAAGGATGATTCTGCCTTACGGACCCTGCCGTATTAGCAGTGCTTCCAGAGCGCTGCGCGCTAGCGCGGAACAAAAACTGTCAGCTTGATACCGTCAGCCGCGCGCCCGCTATCAATGGCACCCTGGCCTGTTGAGGCGTCGCTAAGTGGGGCAGGCCGGTTTGATTTTAACTATCGCACAGATAATTAGCAAGCAGTAAAAAAGGAGCGAACTCACCGGGGCTGAGCTCAAAACTGATGTCCAAAGAGTCACCAAGGGTCCAAACTCATTCACCAAATAGGAAACTCGATCTCAGATTGCAGCGCACCTCAGGCAAGCGTCCGACCTGACTGGGGTTTCGGCGCGAACTGATCTGACGCGGTACGTACGCGGATACTCACGTGATTTCTCGTGACTAGAGTTAGACGAGAAATAATCCAATATAAGAATGAAAGCTGTACTACTAAAATTGACAGAGATATCAGCAGTTGAAGTTGGCTACTCACAAGGCGGTCATACTGACCCCCGGCACTCTTTTCGCCTGTAGCGGCGTTCGGCCTAGCGCGACTTATGGTCCCTTTCGCGAGAACGGGTCACATTTAGGGTTAGGGTTACATTTAGGGTTAGTGTTAGGGTTGGGGTTTACAGTTACAGTTAGGGTTAGGGTTAGAGTTAGGGTTAAGTTATTGTCAATGCTATGGAAAGGGTTAGGGTTAGGTTAGGTTAGGGTTACAGGTAGGGTTAGGGTTATTGTTAATGCTATGGGTAGTGCTGTAGTTAGGGTTAGACCTGCTGTTAGGGGCTATGTCACTGTAGCAGTACCTAGGATTTTCCCGAGTGGTATAGCTGCCGTTAACTTCTTCATGTTTTCCTCCAAGTCCCCTCCCCAGCCTGTTCCATATCTCCCCATGGCATTGGACACCGCCGATGGATTGACACTGTTCACACGAATCTGCAAGCAGATATCAATAAATCAATTGATTTAAATAACTCACTCACTCACTCACTCACTCACTCACTCACTCACTCACTCACTCACTCACTCACTCACTCGCTAAATTTAGGAACACGCCACACAAACGTTCGTAGTAGCAGTCAGAAACTTCAATCAAAATGGACGACTCCACGCCTGCCAATCAAAAGGGTCGAGCCTCCAGAATTCAGCCAACCGCGTCCCGCGGCATAATGAGCACAACACATGGCATGGTCACAACGAATGAAGCACGTGCAGTATGACATGACTGAAACATGGAAAGAAAACAGTAAGTCCACTGACGTCATTCTGAACAAAAATACCATTACGTCAAATCTCTTTCATCCTGAAATCACCCCTTTTTTCATAAAATGACGTCACGGACGTACTGTGTTTTGCCAATACGCGGCAGAGTAAAGGGGGCGGGGCTTTGGCCTCGGGGGCGTTCCGAGTGGAGTCGTCTATTCGACCTAGCTCACAATGACAAAAAGAGAACTAGTTGGAAAAAGTATACTCTTCTTCTTCTTCTGCTAATGAGTTGGGCTTGCAGAGCGATAAGAACTCAGCGGTGTGACACTGTAACCGGAGGCAGTCAGGAGTGAGTGAGTGAGTGGGTGTTTGAGCGTTTTACGTCCTTTTCCACCACGTATGGGTGATATCAAAGACGGGGCAACGAGAAAAAGGCCAGCACTAATATGTGGTCCCAGCAGGGATTCGAGTGAGTGATTCGACTAATTCGCGGCTGCAGCAGGGATGCGAACACGACCCGAGCATTGGGAGTCCAACGCTCTACCATTCGGCCATCCCGGCTCCCCAGAAGAGGCAGTCAGGAAGGAAAGATAAAAACAATGTACATTTGAAACGAAGTGTGTGTGTGTGTGTGTGTGTGTGTGTGTGTGTGTGGTGTGTGTGTGGTGTGTGTGTGTGTGTTGGGGGGTGGGGGTGTTGTGTTGTGTTGTGTTGTGTTTAGGAGTTTTACGTCCTTTTCCACCAAGTATGGGTGATATCAAAGACGGGGCAACAAGGAAAAAGGCCAGCACAACTATGTGGCCCCAGCCGGGATTTGAACTCACGACCCGAGCATTGGGAGTCCAACGCTCTACCATTCGGCTATCCCGGCTCCTCGAGGGCGGGGAAGGGAGGGGGGGGGGGGAGGGGGGAGGTACAGCTAGGGGTGGCGGAGGCTGACTGCAGGGAAGGTCTCAAGTTTAGGAAGCCGTGGTGGGTGGTACTTGTTTGAAGTTTGTTCCAGACTCTTTGCGTTTGAGAGAAGAACTCGCACATGTACCTTTTTGGGCCCAAGTTCTACAGCCATGGCGCGGGTAAGTTCGTCCACTGCCGCCTTAGTCGAGGCGTATGCGGCAAGCCCAGGGTACCCAATACGTGAGACGTAGCTGGACATGTTGACGATGGCTCCTCCAGTCCCTCGCTCTACCATGCTTCTCGCCACTACCTGCCAGAAGTTTGAATCACCAGTTAATCTTTTGGGTTTTGCTTCAAGTTTCTTCGCAATACAGGCTGTAGAAACGCAACAATCAATAAGTATGAACAAGCACAGCTGATGCTGATGCCGGCTTAGGGTGGAACAAATATATTGTGACTGTATTGTAATTGTGATAAATCAACACTACAGGAGAGCTGATGATGACGATGACGATGATGATGATGATGATGATGATGATGATGAAACGTTGGGTTTTTTTTTTAAATTCAGGATAGAGCATTTAGGCATTGCTGTCTGTCTTACATGCTGTCCTGCTATTCTACATAAAGACAACATAAAAACGAGAGGGAAAAAGGGAAAAAAAGAGAGAAAAAGACAAACACAAAAGCAGAGAGAGAGAGAGAGAGAGGGGGGAGAGAGAGAGAGAGAGAGAGAGAGAGAGAGGAGAGAGAGAGAGAGGAGAGAGGAGAGAGGAGAGAGAGAGAGAGAGAGGAGAGGAGGAGAGAGAGAGAGAGAGAGAGAGAGAGAGAGAGAGAGAGAGAGAGAGAGAGAGAGAGAGAGAGAGAGAGAGAGAGGGAGAGAGAGAGAGAGAGAGAGAGAGAGAGAGAGAGAGAGAGAGAGAGAGAGAGAGAGAGAGGGGGAGAGGAGAGAGAGAGAGAGAGAGAGAGGGAGAGAGGAGAAGAGAGAGAGAGAGAGAGAGAGAGAGAGAGAGGAGAGAGGGGGGGAGAGAGAGAGAGAGAGAGAGAGAGAGAGAGGGGGGAGAGAGAGAGAGAGAGAGAGAGAGAGAGAGAGAGAGAGAGAGAGAGAGAGAGAGAGAGGTAGAGGTTCTATGTGTCGTCATAACGTAAAAAAAGACGAAGCTCGAGGCTATGTGCCCCGGGTCTAAGCGGCTTGAGGAGAGAAGTGCCCCGGGTCTAAGTAGCTTGAGGCTATAAGTGCCACGGGTCTAGGCAGTTTGAGGCTGGAAGTGCCCCGGGTCTAGGCAGCTTGAGGCTGGAAATGCCCCGGGTCTAGGCAGCTTGAGGCTGGAAGTGCCCCGGGTCTAAGCAGCTTGAGGTTATAAGTGCCCCGGGTCTAGGCAGCTAGCTTGAGGCTGGAAGTGCCCCGGGTCTAAGCAGCTTGAGGCTTGAGCTACGGAGTACAAGTGGAGAATTATACCGGCGTGGATGTGTAGATATGGAGACATCCAAAGTTTTGAAGACAAACAATTATTTACCTGGGATACGTTGAACGCGCTGTGGAAATTGGTGTCAAAGATACTGAAAAAAAGAAAAGAAAGGAAAAACAAAACCCTATAAAAACAAAGTGGATATTCAGGTGCTGTATATATGCTGTACACATTAAACCGCTATTAGAAAATAAATCCACATTCTACAATCTGTTCAAACAGTGCGCAAACAGAGCAATAATTATGAGCTCTACCAGGTCGGGTAACCCATGAGTGATCGGGGAAGTCACATCCTGGGTTAGGGATCCAACCGAACAAAGTTTTTGGTGGCTACACGTCAGGCTAATGACAGAAAAATGGCAGCGTACCTAAGCTGTGCGATGGTGTTTACTAGCTGAGCTTGATTGAAGTTAGAATGGGATCCCCTATGGCGCACGGCGAACCTCGCCTCGCAGTGTTAGCGTTGGACATTTTCCACTGAGACACGCACGCATTGTAGCTTGTATGGGCAAGTGTATATTTTCATGGAGCGTTATTCAGCGCCAATTGTGTCCTATCATTATATAAATATTGGTCCAGCCACCATAGAGATATTAATGTTCTGGGCCCGTATGTCAACCTCGAGGTTAATTTAACCCACGGCTACGGGCCTAACCCAGACTAGGACAAAAGAAATCCCAAAATTAAATAATAAAAAAAGAAGCGAAGAAAGACAACACTTCTTCTATAACGGCATAGGCACCTTGCTGGAATGCGCCCGTTTCCTGATTTAAAACAACAACAACAACAACAAAACCAGAAAATTTAACCCCAGAGCTAGTTTAGTTCGAGGTTAGACTCTAACCCGGGGCTAAACTCCCTAACCCCGACTTTTACATACGGGCCCTGTATTTTTCTCTTACGGTTGGATCCCTGACCCTCGATTACAGGAGAGGGGCACCATGACTAGGGTTCTACGTACTAGTGGAGTTCCTCTTTTGTACACTCAAGGAAATTAGCCATTCGGTTGACGCCAGCATTGTTGACAAGTAGGTCAAAATGACCTAGTTTAGTCACAGCCTCACGTGTTCCTTCCCAGTCCGTGAGGTCCTGCGTAACGGTGTGAATTCCAGGACACTGAAAAAAAAAAAAATCGAGGATTGCTTTGCATTTCCAATCAAAGTGAAGTCTCCGGCCTTGTGATAGTAAGAACTTAATGATGAAAGTATTGAAACCAATGTATATCTTATTATGACGACTGACATTCATTGTGTATTGTGAATCGACTGTTTAGAGATTTGTCAGTGCACTCCAGGAGAGAGAGGGTGGGTGGGTGTTTGGGGGTTTAACGTCCTTTTCCACCACATACCAGGAGAGAGAGACTGACTGACATGACTGACTGAAACTTTATTTTCCAAGGATGAGAACATAGACGCACAGGTCTCTCTTACTGTCTGTCCTTGACGCCGCGCGCGCGCACACACACACACACACACACACACACACACACACACACACACACACACACACACACACACACACACACACACACACACACACACACACACACACACACACAGAGCATACATAGAATTACATACATAGCACATGCTACACGCAGTGCCCACAGTAACTCACATACAGAGCATAGCTACAACGCGTGACACCCAATACAGCACAGGGGTAACAGAGAGAGAGAGAGAGAGAGAGAGAGAGAGAGAGAGAGAGAATAACACACACACACACACACACACACACACACACACACACACACACACACACACACACACACACACACACACACACACACACACAGAGTTAATCTCCACTGTCCCGATAAGCTCTAAGTACTGGCACATACTGTCGCTATCGAAGGTCCCCACGATCAACCAGTCAGTGTCTGACTTAGTGTGCTTTAATATACGCTGTATGTCTAACCTCTGCTTTGAGCGACTCCAAATCCTCCTGTGTTCTGCTTATGGCGACTGTTTCAGCCCCGCATCTGTACAGCGCTTTGGCGATATCCCGGCCTATGCCTACAACAAAACCTTAAGTCAAAATATATAGCCTGGAAAATATTATGAGTATTGTACAGGCGCTTTGGGGAGCCGGAGTGGCCGAATGGTAGAGCGTTGGAGTTCCAATGCTCGGGTCGTGAGTTCGAATCCCGGCCGGGGCCAAATATTTGTGCTGGCTTTTTCATCGTTACCCCGTCTTTGATATCACCCGTATGCGGTGGAAAAGGACGTTAAACTCCCAAACACCCACCCACCCTACAGGCGCTTTACCCAATTTCATGAATCGGCTCAAAGCGCCGCGAACTGAACCCAACACGCACGCTCACGTGAATCACACCCATTCTCTCACACACAGACACACACAAACACATTACAATCACGTGGTGTGAAGGGTCAGCTCAGCTATTTAAATTTCGGAAATTAGATTTGCATTTTTTTTTTTTTTCAAATTTGGTGGGCTGAACATTTCCAAAGCAGAGGGGCAGGAAGCCGGAGTACCCGGAGAGAACCCCCGACGATCGGCCCGAATGAACGGTGCCACATACGAGAAGGAAAAATTCTTTGCCCCAAGTAATAATAATAATGAGGATTTGTCTGGCACCCAACCTCCTGCGGGAGCTTTGGGCGCCTCACAATAGTGGAGTGGCATTACATACATACACATTAAATACACGTCACATTACATACACATTAAATACGTCATATACACGTTACATACACACAATCATGATACATCAATGGTGACAGCGATGACTGAGCAGTTAATTTAGTCTATGTAATACAGGGGATGGGGGAAAAAAAGGGGATTTTAAAGCGGTTTTAAAGGAGTCCGCCGACTCTGCATGGCGAACACGGGAAGGTAGGCTGTTCCAAATGACAGGACCGTGGTAGAGCCATGCTCGCTGACCTAGTGTTTTAGACTTAACCTGTGGAATGCGTAGGATGCGGGTGTCAGCGGAGGATCTGAGTTGTCTGGAGGGCGTGTACAGCTGTAGCAGAGAGGAAAGATATGAAGGAGAGGAGGCAGTGATGCAGTCATAGCATATAGTAGCGACTTTATACTTTACATAATTATGTCAGTATGTTACGTGGTGAATGTTTGAAGAGTCCGTCGTCTTACCGAGGTGTACGGTGACTCAGGCCTACAGTCTTCACGTAGCGAGTTCTTATATTAACTGCGGAAGAAGTCTCATTCACTCACAACAAGACTCTTGAGCGCGTAGAAAAGTTATAGCCGTGTGGAGTTTATTACAGCGCGTCTCTGGTATCACTGCACTCTCAAGCTTGAGCTTCTCTCGTGCACACACACACACACACACACACACACACACACACACACACACACACACACACACACACACACACACACTACGACATGCACGTACCTTGATGAAAGAAGAGTCAAAAGTAATCGAAACTAATATTCACCTGCTTGTACTTGGACAGTGTCACTGCAGTGTCTGCATTCAATCAGGCATTATACCGAGGTACCGGGTAAGAAAAAAATGGCTGCGGTACAAAGTTCACCTACGACTGATTTGCAGTGCATGCATTCAGTACAGACCTCCAAATGATAGACGCAGGTAGAAGATACTTATACCAGTGTGCCATTACGATAATCAGTTTACCTTTGCCAGCACCAGTTACCAGTGCTCTCTTCCCGTCAAATCGGATCTCCATCGCAGAATACGCACACTGCTAGATGGCACACACAGACGTTCTCTCTGCAATTATACTAGTGTGCAAGTGGCCTACTTTGTTGAAGCGAGGTGTGAGGTGTGTGCATATGCAACCCTGTTCCGGGTCCGTCGATAACTCCCTGTCCCTCCGACGACGCCCAGGGGGCGGGTGGGTGTTTGGGGGTTTAACGTCCGTTTCCACCACATACGGGTGATATCAAAGACGGGGCAACGATGAAAAAGCCAGCACAAATGTTTGGCCCCATCCGGGACACGAACTCACGACCCGAGCATTGGAAGTCCAACGCTCTACCATTCGGCCACCCCGGCTCCCCCCGACGACGCCCAAGTCGAGCTAACCGAGACCGAGCCGAGCTAAGTGATACCTAAGAAGGAAAAAACAAAACTACTCGGTGACAAGGAAAGTGGACAGTAGCGAACAACTTTGAGGTCCCCGTGTTATTTCACAGTGTGCACAGAAGCGGTGAAAACTGTCGCATTCACCAGCATCAGTACATTTTCAGCTCGTTTCGAGATTATTGCCTGCATGAGTTGTCCCCCATGCATACACAGACCCGCAGCATGCATGCATATTTCGTGGCAGCTTTGTGTTCTCCCACGAAAAATGCGTGCTTGTTGTGGCAAGGGAGATAACTCATGCAGGCAATAATCTCGAAACAGGCTGAAAATGTACTGTGCTGGTGAATGCGACAGTTTTCACCGCTTCTGTGCACACTGTGAAATAACACGGGGACCTCAAAGTTGTTCGATACTGTCCACTTTCCTTGTCACCGAGTATTTTTGTTTTTTTTCCTTCTTAGGTATCACTTAGCTCGGCTCTGTCACGGTTAGCCCGACTTGGGCGTCGTCGCAGGGGCCTAGAGTTATCGACGGACCCGGAACAGGGTTGGTGCATATGTCACCAGTATGTGTGTTTTGATGTCACAGTAGTTCGTCGGCCTATATTCACGCAGGCCTGGGAGGACTGTTGTGGTTTATCTTAGTGGACTTTGTCCCTTCGCTTGGAAATTACGGTCATATATCTTTGTGAAGCCGACCTACGAGGGCCACTCATTCTGTTTTGCAAACTGGCTTTTCAAGAACATTTACAACCAATCTGTCTACTCAAGGTTTTGGAAGAACCTCCCATCAGTCTGTACACGATTTGCCATCCCCTCAAACCAGCTGTCCATGACACCCGACCACGTTGACTGGGGTAGGTCCAAAATGACACCCTCGAACAATGCTCGGGGATTTTCTGCGCTCCGAAACTGCTTTCCCTTCAACTGCCTCTTGGCGGAAGGAAACAAAAACAGTCACAGGGAGATAAGCCAGGGGAATATGGTGCTTGGGTAACCCAGCTGAACATTATTTTTCAGCTAGACAGTCCAGAGTTGCAGCTACTATATGCGCGCTGGCACTTCCATGATGAAGCAGTAGACCACGGACACCCGCTCGGGGACGCTGTTTGTACCATGCCTGGAAGACTTTAGGCAAACAGTGGTTAACATACCAGTCAGCCGTAGTCATCTTTCTGTCCTCAAGCAGTATGGTGGCAAAGTGGCCAGATTGTACAAAGAAACAGGCTATCATATGTTTGGAAGCACTTCTGTTTCTTTTGAATTTCACAGGTGGGTTCTCACCTGGGAAGACCCAACCCGCCGACTGTTGCTTCGTTTCGGGGTTGTATTGGTATACCCAGGTTTCGTCTCCTGTTACGACGAAGAATCCAAAAGAGATTTCCCGATGAAATCCTCATGAATCCTGTATTTCTAATGAGTGGCCCTCGTATATATTCAAGTTCACTGAGAGTTGACTGTGTATGTGTGTGCGTGCGTGCGTGCCTCTGTGTGTGTGTGTGTGTGTGTGTGTGTGTGTGTGTGTGTGTGTGTGTGTGCGCGCGCGCGCGCGTGCCTGTGTATGTGTGTGTGTGTGTGCGCGCGCGTGCGTGCGTGCGTGTGCTCGCGCACATATATGTGTGTTCATATGTATGCATGTGTGTGTGTGTGTGTGTGTGTGTGTGTGTGTGTGTGTGTGTGTGTGACACCAACACCACCATCACACCAACACTGCCAACCGGACGTTTTCATTCAGGAAACGAAAGTGATCAATCCTCCGTCTTTCAAACATGTAATGCATAATAAGAAAGCAGTAAGACAAAGAAACATGAAATAAGTTACACACACGATTTTGTATATCAAAACATTTCACATGATCAACATACAACATTACTGCACTATTTACATTACATACATGTGAAACAATAAAGAGAATGCAGTTCCAAGAGATAAAAATGTAAATTAAAAATACCCCCCCCCCCCCCGCCCTCCTTAAAAATGACAATAATATAAAATGAAAACAAACGCATTAAGAAAATTGTTCTCAATCATCCCGGACGGATTACGTGTAAAAAAAAAAAAAAAAAAAACCAAACAAACAGAAAAACAAACAGCCAAGAACCAGTGTATTTCTCTATTTGTTCACGTGTTCCTTCATTTTGTTTGTATCTTCTTTTTTTTTTCGAGTAATTTTTCTTTATTTTTGCCATTATTTTCTTTTCTTCTTCTTTTTTTGATTTAAATGTGGTTTTTGTTCCGCTGGCCAGTATACACAAACAAGTATTCAGGCGGTAGCAAAAGGTCAGAAGCCTCTATATAGCATCCGCCTGTGAACATTCACAAGGTAGGAATTAGGGCCGCTGCTACACGTTGCCAGGATTGGTACTTGCAGGGCTGGCAACGCTGGCAACCCTAATTAAATCGCTGGCTGCCAGCTGGCAAATCCCCCTTGCCGGTGCCGGCGCGGGAATAGAAAGCCGTTCTATTTTTCCTGGCAGCCAGCTTGCCACAGGCAGCCCGTACAGCCAACTGACCAATCACTGCCGAAACCTTGCAGCTCCGCTGGCTGCGTGTGCGCCAAAACCGTTGCCCGCCAGCACGGCAACATGCAGACTGGCAGTCGTGTAACCGTGCGCTTTAGGCGAATACTGTGACAGCATACAGCGTAATAATAACAATGAAAAGACAGGAGAGGGAGGGAGAGGGAAAGAGGGAGAGTAAGAAGAAGGGAAAGTGAGAGGAAGAGAGAGGGAGGGGAAAGGAAGGGCGTGGAGGGGGAATTGGTTCGGTTGGCGCAGCCTGGCGCAGCTGACAGAGTATGTTTGTATCTTTTCTGTGTAACTCATGTTCGCACTCACTCACCTAGTCCTTGCACAAGTTACTCCTAACTTACTCACTTTGACATTCACAACACAACTTGAGAGCATACTCACTCACTCAGATACTCACTATACAACTTACCAGCAACATCATTCCCTCAGATATTCACTATGAAACTTGCCAGCAAACTCACTCACATGCATGTATTCACTACACAACTTCCCAGCATACTCACTCAGACATTAACTAAACAACTTGACAGCAAACTTACTCACATGCATGTATTCACTACACAACTTGCCAGCAAACTCACTCAGACATTAACTAAACAACTTGACAGCAAACTTGTTTTTTCTCTGGTATTCTTTACACAACTGCCAGGGACGCTCACTCAGATATACTTTATACAACTTGCACGGACGCACACTCACTCAGATATACACTACACAAATCGCACGGACACCCATTCACTCAAATATTAATTGTACAACTTGCAAGGACACTTACTCACTCACTCAGATATACAAGTTGCAAGGATACTCAATCTGATATTCCCTACACAACTTGCAACGACACTCACTCAGATAATTATTCACTATACAACTTGCAACAACACCGTGACTCACTCAGGTATTCCCTATACAACTTGCAACGACACTCACTCAGATATTCTCTATACAACCTGCAACGACACTCACTCAGATAATTATTCACTATACAACTTGCAACGACACTCACTCAGATAATTATTCCCTATACAACTTGCAACGACACTCACTCAGATATTCTCTATACAACTTGCAACAACACCGTGACTCACTCAGATATTCACTATACAACTTGCAACGACACTCACTCAGATATTCTCTATACAACTTGCAACAACACCGTGACTCACTCAGATATTCACTATACAACTTGCAACGACACTCACTCAGATATTCCCTATACAACCTGCAACGACACTCACTCATGTATTTCCTATACAACTTGCAACGGCACTCACTCAGATATTCACTTTACAACTTGCAAAGACATTCTCTCACTCAGATATTACTTGTACAACTTGCAAGGACACTAACTCACTCAGCCTGTCACTATACAACTTTCAAGGACACTCCCTCAGATATTCACTATACAACTTGCAAAGACACTCACTCACTTAGATATTAATTATACAACTTGCAAGGACACTAACTGACTCATATATTCATCATACAACTTGCAAGGACACGCACTCAGATATTCACTATAGAACTTGCAACGACACTGACTCACTCAGACATTCACTATACAACTTGTCAACAAACTCAATCGCATATTCACTATACACTTGGCAAGGACACACACTCAGACGCTCACTGTGTACGATTGACAAGGCCTCTCACTCACTCAGATACTCACTGTACAACTTACTCAGATAAACGTTTTGTACTTCTTGGTGCGATGTTATTGTCAGAAAAAGTATTAAAAAAAAAGAAAGAAAAAAAAAGAAAAGAAAAAAGTGTAAAAATTTTTGAAACAACAGAGATGGCAGAAGTGAAGAGGCGGATATAAAAATACTGAATCAGCATCTGAGTACAGGCACTGTGTTTTGGATTAACCCTGAGAAACAACATACTCAAGTTTACAACAACCACACTGGGCCCGTATGTAATAGTCGAGGTTAGCGCTTTTAGCCTGGGGTTAGAGTCTAACCTCGAACAAACTAGGTTTAGCGTGAAATTTTTGTTGTTGTTGTTGTTGTGTGTTTTAAATCAGGAAGCGGGCCCACTCCAGGAAGGTGCCTAAGCCGTCACGGAAGGATTTTTGTTCATCCTTTCTTCGCTTCCTTTTTTTAAAATTTAATTTTGTTTTTGGGTTTCTTTTGTCTTAGTCTGGGTTAGGCCCGTAGCCGTGGGTTAAATTAACCTCGACTTTTACATACGGGCCCTGAATTCAAACTGGGCCCGTGTCGTGCTCCCTTTTGAAGAGTGCAGAGGTCAGGTGCATACAAAATTAGGAAAATCACAGTGGAGATTGTCAGGCAAGAGGCTGTTGAAAAGAACAGTGATCAGGCAACCCTGAGGGTGGGTGGGTGGGTGTTTGGGGGTTTAACGTCCTCTTCCTCCACATACGGGTGATATCAAAGACGGAGCAACGATGAAAAAGCCTGCACAAATACTTATTTGGCCCCAGCCGGGATACGAACTCACGACCCGAGCATTAGAAGTCCAACGCTCTACCATTCGACCACACCGGCTCGGCAACCCTGAGGACAATGGCAAAAAAAGGTCAACATCATGGAAACAAAGACTGATTGGTTCATTGCTCAGCACACGTGATTTGTTTTCGGGGGGTGGGGGAGGGGGGGGGGAGACCATGAAGACAGGGGAACGAGGAAACAGGCAGCACATTTTTCCTTGCCTTATTTTGTGTGCTTGTTGTATTTATAGACGAGTGCCAGCGGCAACGCGCCAAGAAAAGTATGTGCAAACCTCCGTCCTGATATTCAGGATATTGTGCGACATGTTTCTTCGACAGATGGACGTGGGATTTGTAGCGCGCACACTTTTCCCCACTAAGTGTCAGCTTGCATCTCGTTGCTTTAAACGGGCTAATTCCATCTTTGCTACGCCAACTTAAGTTTTGGAACACTTTCGTTTTTAAGTGTGCCTGTACGCTCGAAATACTCTATCTGGATGATCAGTACAGTTCTTAATGCGACACAATGATGTTTACACTTTGCGCAAGCGGTCAAACGTTCGAAGTCTACGATTGTTGTTACACTACTGGAGCGCTCTGTGTGGTCGCCGCGTCATCGAGTACGCTTCTGTTGGCTCAGTGCTAGCATTACAGACGTTGCTATTGTCCAGGTGTCTAAGTGGTGTGATGATAGATATATGCAATACCACGGCTCAGAACCATCTGTGAGCATAAGCTTCGCTGCACCATACACGTCAGCATCGATGACGCACGTGTTCTTACGTCATTGTCAGAGTTACACTTGGCAAAATCGTCTCTGCGGGAGATCAGCAGTGACGTGCGTTTGTAACACAGAGGCTTAGCCCGTCCTATGATGTTGTTTCCATTACTATAGATGGAAACAACGTAAAAATGGTAACATCAGCCCCTGCGTGTTTCAAACCACGTCCTTGGGAAACACAGGCTGCGGAGGCGCCTCCTGCTCACTGTTGGCGATAGCATCCTCGTACGAAGGAGGCGGTGACTGTGCGGCGTCCTCGTACGCCGGCGGAGGGACACCAGGCAAGCTTCTGTCAGATTCTGCTGGCATCTCATAGCGCGGAAGGACAAGCAGAGGGAAATGCCCGTCCCCAGCAACGCCGGATGCTCCACCCGGGGTATCCACTTCCGGGTAGACGAGGCGGTACGGAGGCGGGGCAGTTGAGAAGTCCACCTGGTCGATCTGGCTCAGGGAGGAAGCCAGTCCCACCGTCTGGGTGCCAGCGTTGTTCGCTGTGGAGTTTGCGGTTTGAGTCCCGGCGTTGTTGGAAGCGGAGGTGTCCGTGTTAGCGGCCTGCGCCCGAGCTGAAGTAGTAGCAGCTGTGGCAGTAGTAGGAGAGGTTGGTTGGTCAGCGTTCCTGTTGGAGGCGGCTGGTGTCTGCTGGGTTGCTTGTGCTGCTCTCCTGGCCTGGTGAACAGAGTATTTTATTGTGATCAATCAATCAATCAATCAATCAATCAATCAATCAATCAATAGAGTCAGTCAATCAATCAATCAATCAATCAATCAATCAATCAATCAATCAATCAATCAATCAATCAATCAATCAATCAGCTGGCACTCACTCAATCGCTTACTCAATAACGCACTTAATAAATCAATCAGAACTAATCAATCAATTAATTAATTAGCGGGAACTCACTCGTGTGCTCGCTCAATCACTCAGTAAATAATCAATCAAAACTAATCAATCAATAAATTAGTGACTTGGCAGAAACTCACTCATTCTCCAACAACTCAAAATCAGCAAAACTGCCCGTCAACTCACCATCCAATCAAAATCCGTGTGTCTCGCGATCATTGACAGACCTACTCAGGCACCAGCCCACCCCATAGATATCAAAAACTTAGATCAGCTATGACGTCAACTTCCCTTGTGGCTCAAGGGTGACGCGCACTGACTTATGGGATCAAGGTACTTCCGGCTGTCAGCTATAATAGTAGTAAGTGGCTAGCGATGACTTCCCTTGCTTTACGCTGCTGACTACATATCGTCATATGTTTGTTGCTTTAGTGTCTAGAGGGCAATAATCTTGTCAGGTTTTTAGATCAGAATGTAGAGCAAGATGTCTCGGAAATTCGTTCGGAAAGTTTGGGGATTTCACTGAAACGAAGAACACAGGCGGATATTTGGTAGTTCCTTTAAGCACGCTAATTCTTCCGTCTTTTAGAATATCAGCTGGGTCCCTTGGGGGCTGAAAAGTTGCGAACGCTGCGAAGAGCAAACAGTTCACGTCGGCGTGTCAAATGTCTGGGATCCCATCAGTCTTTGCGCGACGCTTACACCCCACCGCGCATCCGCGGAAGTCTTCTACGTAGCTTCACGGTTTTTTGTGTGTTTTTTTAACATGAGACTGTGCTGAGCGTGAACCCATTCTCTAGAACTGGAAAAGAACTTCTCACCCTCTCGTCCTTCAGTTCACGTTTTCCACGCAGGAAGAGCAGAGCGGCGGTCGGGGTCCCCAGAACAGCGGCCGCCACGTGCAGCCAGTAACACCAGCCCAGGGAGGGGGACAGGGACTTCCAGTGGGAGTCGTTCTTGTAGCCGGTTCCCACCGTCACCAACACCACCAGCGTCAGCACAACTATCACACAATCACACACAGGGCAGACATAAACATCTGCAGAATCTCGCAATACAAAAGAAACTGAGATGTTAGTTAAGCACACCGCATGTCGCAAAAACTATCCCTATTTTATTTTGTACAGCCCTTGGACGAGCAGTTTTGCCTCTGGCAATAATGCCTGTTTACCTTCCAGTTTTACAGATCTACTATGTCTGTAAATAAAAGCGACATAAAAGGGACAGAAACCACTTAACTTTCACAAAGGACGGCACGGGTCAACGTTTCGGCTTTCGCCTTCCTCAGGACACAAAGAAATGGGACATAACTTCAACAAGCAAAAGGTAACTCTGCTGACATACTGACATACACGGCGCGGGGGGGTGGGGGGGGGATGGAAGGGTGTGGTGATGTTTTAACTATTGTTTTCTGGTCCTTTTCTCCATCACCGTTTTATATTGTTTTATTATTATTATTATTACCGGGGCGGTTGGTGGTCTAGTGGTTAAGAGACTTGTCACCAATGCGAGAGGTCAGGGGTTCGAGTCCCACTCGGGGCAAAGAATTTTTCCTTCTTCATTCGGGCCGATCGTCGGGGGTTCTCTCCGGGTACTCCGGCTTCCTCCCCCTCTGCTTTGGAAATGTTCAGCCCACCAAATTTGAAAAATAAATGCAATTCTAAATTCCGAAATTTCAATAGCTGAGCTGACCCTTCGCACCACGTGATTGTCATGTGTTTATGTCCGGTGTGTGAGAGAATGTGTGTGATTCACGTGAGCGTGCGTGTTGGGTTCAGTTCGCGGCGCTTTGAGCCGATTCATGAAATCGGGTAAAGCGCCTATATAATACTCATTATTATTATTATCATTATTATTTTTATTATTTTACTTCTAGTGCCCGAAAAAGTGATATTTCTAGTTTCTGACAAAGGTTACAGAATCTGGCACCAATATTCACGCGGCAAATCCTCAACTATAACTTCTTTACTTGGCAGCTCTCTTCAGCTGACCACAGTGTTCAGACCTCGTCTACGTTTTAAGTAAAGGATGGGGGAGTGTTTGGGAGTTTAACGTCCTTTTCCACCACGTATGGGTGATGTCAAAGACAGGGCAACGAGAAAAAGGCCAGCACAAATATTTGGCCCCAGCCGGCATTCGAATCAAATCAAATCAAAATCAAATCATCTTTATTGTCCAGTTAAAAACCAGAAAAATGTCTGTTGGTGCCCGCTATGCGCAATATAAAATAAGGTTCAGAAGGATCTGAGTTGTGTTCACGCGCCTCACAGGCTGAGTGAGCCACTCTCCATTGTTTTTCCTGATTATCTGTGGCAGTGTTGACTTTGTGTTGTGGTGTTTATCGTCATCTCCCTCATCATGAACTGGCCTCCATTCTGGTATATTTTTCATGGACCGTTTCCACTGGAATGGAAAGTTATGTGGTTGCTTCTGATCTCAGCACTGGCTTTACAGCTGCAGTGGCAGTCACGCCTGGCTGCCCCCTCTTTACCAGTGTGTGTACCGGTGGCCCAGTTTCTCTGTGCTACTGTCCCTTCACACGCCTTACCGGCTTTCCGTGCACCTGCACTTCGGCTTTCTGCTATCTCCGCTTGTGGTTTCTCGGTGCCTGTGCACCACAGTGTAGAACGTCGTTCTTACAGCCGTGATCAGCTTCTGTCTTTCCGTGTTGTGGACTCCCCTGTTGACCGCTCACTCATCCCTCGCCTACGTGACCTTGGTATTGGCCGTTTGTTGCCTAGAAAGAGGTCTAAGCGAGGTGGAAGGAGGAAACAGAGGAAGATCCCCGTCATTTCTAACGTCTTTGCCGGTACCAGAAACGGTGATGTCAACAAACGAGGTATTGTCCATTCTAATCTCACTTACATCAACACCCAGAACGATGACAGCAACAACATTAAAATGTGTACTTTTAATGCACAGTCTGTTGGTACAAGTGAGAAGCGTGCAGTGATCTCACATTTCATTGAAGATGAAAACATTGACATAATGTGTTTGACGGAAACATGGCTTAAGACTCATGGGGACGAAGCTAAGCTTTCAGATCTTGCTCCCCGGGCTTACAGTGTCCGATCCTTTCCCCGAGCATCACGGGGTGGAGGTATTGCCTTTGTGGTCTGTGACAGTCTCTTTAAACACGCTACTGTAAACACATCATTCAACTTTGAACACAGCTCATATGAACTTGCCCATCTCAAGCTGGCTCTTGAGAAACATGTTAATATTTACTGCCTATACCGCCCCCCTCCCAGCAAGAAGAATAAGTTGACTGATGCTCTTTTTGTCAGTGAATTTTCGGATTTCCTTGAGTATTGCAACCAGCAAGGTGGAAATATTGTCATTGTCGGGGACTTTAACGTCCATTTCGATTGTCCCACAGCCCCAACCACAGCTAAAATGCTTGATGTCCTCCGCACGTTTGGCCTTGAGCAGTCCGTGTCGGAGCAAACACACAGACATCACATCTTAGACTGGGTCCTCAGTAGAGAGAGTGAGTCTATTGTCCACTCTACGTCTGTGTCGCATGACATCTCCTCTGATCATTATCCTGTCCTGTGTCACCTCAATGTCAGCAAACCACCACACCACCCTGAACACATTGTGACACGAAATCTGCGAGGAATTGACCGTGACAGTTTTAAGAGCGATGTGCGATCATTTGTCCATGAACATCCGAATGTGACAGCGGCTGAACTCCAAACACATCTGTCATCACTCTTGGACAAACACGCTCCTCCCACCAAGCATGTAAGTAGGTGTCGCAAGACGTCACCATGGTACAGTTCTATAGCGTCAGAGCTCAGAGGCCTGAAACAAGAGCGTCGCAAGGCCGAGAGACAGTTTTTACAATCAAGACTGACTGTACATAAAGACATCCTAAAGTGTATCAAACACAAGATTACTAAGCTTCTTGACCATGCAAAAACTGCTTACTGTAGTGGTAAAGTGTTGGCCAGTAAGACCTGCCGCGAGCTGTTTAGTGTTACAAACAAATTGCTTGGCAGAGGTAGAGTGTCCGTTCTCCCCAACACTCATCCCCCAGAGAAGCTTCCAAGCCTTTTCTCTGACTTTTTCACCGGGAAGGTAGAGAAAATACGGGCCGGAATTGACAACATCAGTGTTC
>JACVVK020000366.1:350000-352500 GCA_018292915.2 Batillaria attramentaria
ACACACACACACACACACACACACACACACACACACACTCTCTCTCTCTCTCTCACTCACACACACACACACACACACACACACACACACACACACACACACACACACACACACACGCATTCCGATCGTATACATCCCCCCCCCATCTCCACTCCCCCCAACCACCACCTCCTAATCTTCAGCCCCACTCACCCCCCCCCCCACCCCCAATTTCTTTTTAAACCACAGTAGATTGTGATCGTTTTGTACCTGCAACTGACGTGATCGCAGCAGGCACAAAACCCTGAACCAGTCTGCACGCCGTCTCTTTCTTCCTGAACACTGTCAGGCACTGGAGCACATAGCAGATCAACGCAAAGCAGCTGGCGGCTCTTGCAAATTCAAAATAGGCTGGAAACGAAAAGCAAAAAACGAGAACATGAAATCTGAACAAAAGAGAGAAACGAACTAGACGAGCGAGCAAACAAACAAACAAACAAACAAACAAACAAACAAACAAACTTATTTTTGCAAAGCGTCTTGACATGGGAAAAAATTGACAAATAATTAAATCTGTGTAGGGGCTCTCTCTCTCTCTCTCTCTTTCCCTAATGCCCTAGCAGACGACTCGAGTAGCGGTAGTAGTCCCCCTTGGTTAGATGTCGCCTTTGACCCCAGCAAGAGGAGCAGTCTTTGTTTGCTGAGTTACCCAGCTCAAAATTTGCCTGTATCACGGCCATACAAAGCTTTTGATATTTACAGGGCTGCTTACAAAAAAAAAAAAACACAAAAAAACATGATACTAAACATACAAGTGTTGCTTCTAAGCGTATTAGTAAAACCATTTCTACGGCACTAACCAGAATACTGTTGTAATTGCGGATTGAAAACAACAACAAAAAATCTATTCTTTTCTTAAACACTGTGGATTTTTTTCATACCTTTTACTTGGAGGATGTGAATGGATATTGCTGGGCTCAAAAATCACACGCATTCTCTCAAAAGATAAAACATCAAGTCGACACATTACAATCACGTGGTGCGAGACCAGCTCAGCTGTTTAGGTTTCGGCATTTAGAGTTGCATTTATTTATTTATTTATGTATGTATTTATTTATTTATTTTTTTTTGGGGGGGGGGGGGGGCTGGGGGGGGGGGGGGGGGGGGGGGAACTGAAAATATTCAAAGTAGAAGGGGAGGAAGCCGGAGTACCCGGAGAGAATCCCCGACGATGGGCCCGGATAACCGGAGCCACACGTGTACAAGAGAGATAAATTCGGCGCCCCGAGTGTGACTCGAACCTGACCTTTCGCACTGGTGACTATTGTAACTATTCCTGGCATTTGTCAGACTATAACCACAGCACGGAGAAAGTTAACTCTACAAAGCCCACGCAAAACTCTCAATTTTACTTGAAATCTTCAAATCACCTCAAGCCACTATTACGCAATCTGCAGCGGTCTAGCGGGGAAGGCCCACGCCTTGCGTAATAGTGGCTTGAAGTGGCGCCTACTGGTGTGCAGTGGCTTGTTATTTTTCTTAACCAGTCTTATCATATAGCGGGCAGGGGGTAGTGGGGCACGGGCTCTGAATAATAATAATAATAATAATAATATTATTATTATTATTATTATTATTGAGTATCGTATAGGCGCTTTACCCAATTTCATAATAATAATAATAATATTATTATTATTATTATTATTATTGAGTATCGTATAGGCGCTTTACCCAATTTCATGAATCGGCTCAAAGCGCCGCGAACCGAACCCAACACGCACGCTCACGTGAATCACACGCATTCTCTCACACACTGGACATAAACACATGACAATCACGTGGTGCGAAGGGTCAGCTCAGCTATTTCAATTTCGGAATTTAGAATGGCATTTATTTGTCAAATTTGGTGGGCCGAACATTTCCAAAGCAGAGAGTAACCACTAGACCACGACCTAGAATCCGATGAAACACGTCACAACTCACGGTCGCTGTCTCCGCTGGCTGTGTGCCCGCAGTCTGCCTGAAGTAGAGAACTGTTCCTGTGGGTCTCCGTTAAGTTGTTGGTGTAGGTGCAGTTGTTCCAGAGCCCCCAAGTGCTCACAATGGTCGAGTTTGTGCCGCTGACGGCTGCAACCCAGTTTTGAGCGGCAAAGCCCAAGGTATACAGGATGCAGCAAACGATGGGGAGTAGAAATTCCAGCATCCCGTAGTCCTCATCCGTTAGTACTGGCTTCCTCTGGGGAAAAACAAAACAAAACAAAAAAACAAACATAGATTATTATCAGATGTTTTAACCTATCTACGCTGACGCTACCATCACACGTCTGGCACCAGCTGAGGGAGCCGGGATAGCCGAATGGTAGAGCGTTGGACTTTCAATGCTCGGGTCTTGAGTTCGAATCCCGGCTGGGGCCAAATATTTGTGCTTGCCTTTTTCTCGTTGCCCCGTCTTCGGCATTACCCTTGCGTAGTGAACGGAAAAGGACGTTAAACTCCCAAACATCCACCCATCCCCTGGCGC
>JACVVK020000366.1:357500-375000 GCA_018292915.2 Batillaria attramentaria
ACTGAAGAACCGCGCTACCCCCACAAACACACACACACACTCGTCACAGCACAGAAACGACACACCACAACACCTGTACTGCTGCTTAGTGGGTACACGTGACACAAAAATAACACTGCGTGTCTACTTACTTGGTCTGACATCTTCTGAGGTTGAACTACACCCTGGGAAAAAAAACCTCCCTTCAAAACAAACGCTGAAGCACGCCACACGCGCGTGTCACAGTGCCGGAACGGCCGGTACACCCCGTGAAATGTCGTCGCCACAACACGTTGTACTAATGCTTGGTGTCTACTTGTGATACAACCTCGTCAAGGCGTCCTCAGTGGATGTGTTGACAGCCACCCTCCATCAAAACTGACTCAGTCACAGCGGACGCCGAACACACCGTGGCTTGCGGAAGGATCAGTCGGCGCTACCCCCACACGACGTCACATCGGCTTCGATATGGCTGGCTGGCTCTTCTCTTCGGCTCGTGTGGTACTGACTTCAGTCCGCGGATAATCCGTACAAGGTCACCTGTGCATCTGGCCAGTTGCCAGCAGCATATCGATTTATGCGTAGGTCCCTATTAGTAGTAGTACCGTTGCCAGCAGTATAGCGGGTATGGGTGGAAAAACAAAGCAGCCGCTTGGGTGGTTGTTGTAGGGTAGTTGGTGTAGGGTAGATGGTGTGGGGTAGTTGTTGTAGGGTAGTTGTAGGGTAGATAGTGTAGGGTAGTTGGTGTAGGGTAGTTGGTGTCCCTGAGAGGCTAAAACTGCAACCCTCACTGCAGTCAAAAGGTGTGAGAGGTGGGTTGGTGTTTGGGAGTTTAACGTCCTTTTCCACCACGTATGGGTGATATCAAAGACAGGGGCAACGAGAAAAAGGCCAGCACAAATATTTGGCCCCAGAACACACGACCCGAGCACTGAAAGTCCAACGCTCTACCATTCGGCTATGCCGGTTCCCTTGCAGCCAAAAGAACTGGACTTGTATTATCGCTTGGTGTTTGCGTACGAAGTAGGAGGATGGTCGGTTTTTTAAGGGATTAACGTCTTTTGTCCACCACATATGGGTGATACCAAAAACGGGGCAACGAGAAAAGGGTCAGCAGAAATATTTGTTTTCAGCCTGGATTCGAACTCAAGATTCTACGATGTAGGGTAGGAATGGTTTAGAAAATAAATAATCGGCCTTTTGTTTGTGTTTGTACTACCCGTTTTCGTTTGTCCATACCCGGCTGTTGTTGTTGTTGAGTCGACCCAGCGGTTGTTGGGTGTTGTTGTTGTTGTTGTTGGTGGTGGTGGTGGTGGTGGTTTTGTGAGCCACTTAAAATGTTTTCAGTTCAAGAGTGCTTTGTGTTTTCCCTTTACTTTCTTGTTTCCATACACGCATACTTGGACTGTTCTGTTTTGTTGTTGTTGTAGTTGTTGGAAACGTTGTTGTTAACTGTTGTTGTTATGTTTTGTTTTAATCTCAGGTGACTTTGTTCCTGCCGCTTTCGACACTACCGTCGTATACATGTACACGTATTTCGTACTGAAGCGGACCCACATTCAGTGACAAGTGTCTGTGCGTGCGTGCGTGCATCTGTGTGTGTGTGTGTGTGTGTGTGTGTGTGTGTGTAAAAGAAAAGAAAATAGCTCCACCCTTCTACCCCCCTCCGATAAAACGCCCCCCCCCCCTCCTACCCCCTTCCCTTTCCCGGTTCCGCCGCCCCTTGGTAGATGGTGTGGGGTAGTTGTTGTAGGGTAGTTGTAGGGTAGATAGTGTAGGGTAGTTGGTGTAGGGTAGTTGGTGTCCCTGAGAGGCTAAAACTGCAACCCTCACTGCAGTCAAAAGGTGTGAGAGGTGGGTTGGTGTTTGGGAGTTTAACGTCCTTTTCCACCACGTATGGGTGATATCAAAGACAGGGGCAACGAGAAAAAGGCCAGCACAAATATTTGGCCCCAGAACACACGACCCGAGCACTGAAAGTCCAACGCTCTACCATTCGGCTATGCCGGTTCCCTTGCAGCCAAAAGAACTGGACTTGTATTATCGCTTGGTGTTTGCGTACGAAGTAGGAGGATGGTCGGTTTTTTAAGGGATTAACGTCTTTTGTCCACCACATATGGGTGATACCAAAAACGGGGCAACGAGAAAAGGGTCAGCAGAAATATTTGTTTTCAGCCTGGATTCGAACTCAAGATTCTACGATGTAGGGTAGGAATGGTTTAGAAAATAAATAATCGGCCTTTTGTTTGTGTTTGTACTACCCGTTTTCGTTTGTCCATACCCGGCTGTTGTTGTTGTTGTTGTTGTTGTTGTTGAGTCGACCCAGCGGTTGTTGGGTGTTGTTGTTGTTGTTGTTGGTGGTGGTGGTGGTGGTGGTTTTGTGAGCCACTTAAAATGTTTTCAGATCAAGAGTGCTTTGTGTTTTCCCTTTACTTTCTTGTTTCCATACACGCATACTTGGACTGTTCTGTTTTGTTGTTGTTGTAGTTGTTGGAAACGTTGTTGTTAACTGTTGTTGTTATGTTTTGTTTTAATCTCAGGTGACTTTGTTCCTGCCGCTTTCGACACTACCGTCGTATACATGTACACGTATTTCGTACTGAAGCGGACCCACATTCAGTGACAAGTGTCTGTGCGTGCGTGCGTGCATCTGTGTGTGTGTGTGTGTGTGTGTGTGTGTGTGTGTGTGTGTGTAAAAGAAAAGAAAATAGCTCCACCCTTCTACCCCCCTCCGATAAAACGCCGGCCCCCCCCCCTCCTACCCCCTTCCCTTTCCCGGTTCCGCCGCCCCTTGGTGTTGGAATGTCACTGTCACACATTACGAATTCGTTTCATCGTGTTATGCAATCTGTACAATATCAACTCGTGAAGCCATTCAATGAAAGACTGCGTTCCTTTGTTCGTATCATCAAACATAATAACCGTGACGACTGATTCGATTCATGTTGAAATATAAATGTATTTCTCGCTGACATCAAAGGGTGCATTCCTTTCATCGCGTTGATCAGAACTGCAGCAGGCAAACACATAAAACCGTTCGTGCATATTAAACTTTACGAACTCCGAGCAACGTGATCACAGCGCGCTGTTTCATAATTGTCTGACATGCTGTTTTCATTGGCTCAATAAATAATTATTTCCGCACTTAACCCTTTCGCTGCCACGCTCACCAAATTTCACGAATCACACCCGTAGACCCATTGTCGAACGTGTTCAAAATTCGGTTGTTTGCGTGTCTGTAAAAAGCTCTCTGGAGGCAGGGTAAGTTTCTCTTCCTCGTTAACACCATGAAATCTGAAGCGATGCTCTCTCTGTGAGTGACCCAAACTGTGTGTGGCACTGAAAGGGTTAACAGCCAACATCGAGTGGAGTAGACTGCGAGTTGCTTTGAGAGCAGACAGGCACATCAAAGTTTCACATCCACTTGTTGAGTGGCTTGACGAATAGCAGCCCAGTCCAACAGATTCAATAGGGCAGGGTCCCTCTGATTCGTCCGAACCCTCACCCAACCCTGTTCCGTCGAAAACTCAAGCTCCTGCGACGACGTCCAAATCGGGCTAACTGAGACCGAGCCGAGCTAAGTGATACCTAAGAAGGAAAAAAAAAAAACAACAAAAATACTCGGTGACAAGGAGAATGGACAGTTGCGAACAACTTTGAGGTCCCCGTTTCATTTCACAGTGTGCACAGAAGCGGTGAAAACTGTCGCATTTTACCAGCACAGTACATTCTCAGGCTGTTTCGAGATTATTGCCTGTATGAGTTGTCTCCCTTGCCGCAACAAGCACGCATTTTTCGTGGCAGAGCATAAAGCTGCCACGAAAAATGCATGCATGCTGCGGGTCTGTGTATGCACGGGGGACAACTCATGCAGGCAGTAATCTCTAAACAGGATGCTGGTCAATGCGACAGTTTTCACCCCAGGAGCATAGAGTTACCGACGGACGCAGAACAAGGGTTGACCCCCCACGTTGTCAGGCTTTACCGCTGTGTCGACAATTGATGGGTCTTGTGATGATAATGATTCTCGACGCTATTCCGTTCAATGAATTGCAAAACAGTTGCAGAGGGTTTCAAGACGGCTTCATTTCGCACGTATTGAGTCCGTATTTGGGGTCATTGTTTCCTCGGGGGGAAGAATGCGTGTGATTCGACGAGAGCGTGCGTGTTGGGTTTAACTGTGGGCGCTTTAATCCAAATATTTGGGATAAAGCGCTTATATTTATCCGATTATTATTATTATTATTACTATTATTATTATCACCACAAAATATCAATTAGAAATTACCATTAGAAACTTTTCCTTATGTCAACACAACAACACCAAAATTAAAAATAAATGCAATTCTAACTTCCGAAATTTAAATAGCTGAGCTGACCCTTCGCACCACGTGATTGTACTGTGTTTATGTCCAGTGTGTGAGAGAATGCGTGTGATTCACGTGAGCGCGCGTGTTGGGTTCAGTTCGCGGCGCTTTGAGCCGATTCATTAAATTGGGTAAAGCGCCCATACAATACTCATTATTATTATTATTCTTATATATAAAGTTAATAACGTAAAATCATTTTAAGGTACATACTATGAATTACAAGTATACATTTGTACCTTAGTACATCTTCATGGCTAGACACTTGTAAGCACTCTGGACAAATGTGTGTTCGCCTGAAGGGGGGGGGGGGGGGGGGGGGGGGTGTGTGACGTTTTTTTTGTTTTGTTTTGTTTTTGTTCTTGTTTTTGTGTGTGTGCGTGTGTGCGTGCGTGTGTGTGTGCGTGCATGCGTGTGTGTGTGTGTGTGTGTGTGTGTGTGTGTGTGTGTGTGTGTGTGTGTGTGTGTGTGTGTGTGTGTTTTATTCTGTTCTATTGGTATGTGTTACTCGTTTCGGTTTGGCTGACTGTGTGCTTATGTCGTGTCTATCCTGTATAAATTATACACAAAATGTGAAAGAAAAAAAACACACACACACACAAAAAAAAAACCCCAACCCAATGTGCCATACTTTCAAACTACCTGACTTGTTCACACGACGCTAAAACCGGTCATGCCAAAGCGTTCTGTATCGGGGTTTTGTTCTATGTGACATCTGTGCTTATGGTGGGGGCTTCGCGGGACTGTGTCCGTATCAGCTTACAACGTAGATCGAAAATGTGGCAACCGACATCTCACCGACGGCTGCTCAGTAGGCGTATTAACTGTCTAGCGGCACTGATGGAAAGCACGTCGTTTGAAACAACAGAAAACAGCAAGGTGTTTTTAACCGAAGCTGCCATTAGCATGTCCCTGGCATGAACGAATTATTGAGCTCGTGGATGCTGGGCCGGGCCGGGGCCTGGGGCGTGACGCATGAAGTGAGACTTGGGCTTAAGTCCGAGACTAGATCGACTAAGCTGAGACTAAAGGGTGGGTGGGTGTTTTGGGAGTTTAACGTCCTTTTCCCACCACGTATGGGTGATATCAAAGACGGGGCAACGGGAAGAAGGCCAGCACAAGGTTAGTACGAGATGCATGAACGGAGACTAGGGCTTCGCAAATACACGCTGTTGATAATCTCTACGGTATAAGTCACTTCTTCCAGTCAGCCTTCTCTCCCTGTTAGTTAATTAGCTGCGAAATGGTCTTTGTTGCTTTCACAACTCTATCCATCTGTAAATACTAAAATACTACCCCCCCCCCCCCCCCCCAGCTCATTTTCTCGAGATCCCAGCTGTATTTTATGAAAGTGATGTGTGTGTGTGTGTGTGTGTGTGTGTGTGTGTGTGTGTGTGTGTGTGTGTGTGTGTGTGTGTGTGTGTGTGTGTGTGTGTGTGTGTGTAGAGCGCTCTGAGCCAGCATCTGCTGGGATACTGCGCTATATAAAAGCAAATTATTATTATTATTATTATTATAAGTCTGAGACTAGAGATAATGTCAGACTAGCCTAGACTCTTTTCTTGCAGCAGACCCCTGAACACTGACACGTATATATCCAAGAACAAGGACCTTATACGTGTTGCGGTGTATACTCAGCGACGAACGTAACGGTACAGGATTGATTTCCACGAACTAGAATAATCGCATAACCGCAAGTAAAATCGGGAGAGTATTGCCACGGTGTGTATGGGTGTACGCCTGAAAAAAGCGTGATACCCCCCCCCCCCCCCCCCCCCCCCCCCCCCCCCGCCGAGCCTGAGGAACTTGACACTTGACTGTGTTGCAAAACAAGTTGCGCGCCGTTCACAAGAGCAAAGCTATTTATGGCTGGCATGAATTTTCTCTCCATTGGCGGCCGGCGCCAGCGCTACGCTGTTGCACAAAATGACCTAATTTCACACCCTGGACGCTTCCTCCCCTTGTCTGTTGTGTCCAGCTCATTGCGCCAGCGTCGCTCTTAGAAGACAGACGGAATGGAAACAAGGCCCGTAAAGAACTTAAAAACCCTGACCTGCCACAACTTACTTTAGAATGGAAACCAGGCCCGTAAAGGACATAGAAACCCCAACCAGCCACAACCTACTTTAGAAGGCCCTTTCATCTATATTTTTTCTTTATTACCCCTCACTTACGTCTGCACTACCAGTGGTTGGGAATAAGTAATGCTGGGCATATGCTGTGAACTGGTTTATTAGACTGGAAACCAGGGCCCGTATGTAAAAGTCGAGGTTAATTTAACCCACGGCTACGGGCCTAACCCAGAGCAGGACAAAAGTAACCCAAATACAAAAGGAAGCGAAGAAAGGAAGAATAAAATCTTTCTATAACGGCTTAGGCACCTTTCTGGAATGGGCCCGCTTCTTGATTAAAAAAAAAATTACCCTAGAGCTAGTTTAGTTCGAGGTTAGACGCTAACCCGGGGCTAAAAGCCCTAACCTTGACTGCCTGTAGAGAACCGGAAAAACTCCGCCCTGCCACAACCCACTTCAGAATGGAAACCAAAGCATTTTGCAAACACGTGATGGGAAATCCCTCGAACGTTTCAAGGCTGAGTATAGCTTACGAACACGTTAAAAGCACGCGGTATCAGCATAATTCCCATGTCACTGTTTACCGGCCATCAGTCGCGGAATCGTCTTTGTTGCTTGCGGGGCGTAAAGACTAAACTAAGCCCTAAATAACTAACTAATTTCACCAGCCATTTTCTCAAAATGACCCCCTTTCAATAGCAGTGTTTCAACAAATATATCTCCGGCTACAGAAACGCTACAGAAACAATTTTGATACTAAGAGAAAGCTTATTATTTTTTTCTGTATTTTCCAGTCATACCCAATAACTCTATGTGCTCCAAATCATCCATTGTCCCCCTTTTGTGAGCGCACATACATCACAAATGTAGGGTAAAAACTCCTTTTTAATGGTGTTAATTTATCGGATAATCAAATGATAAATGAAGGTCACAGGCCCCCCGTAGTGTAGTGGTTAGCACTTCGGACCGTGGGCCGGGAGACCCGGGTTCGAGTCCCAGCCGAGGCAAGCGGGATTTTATTTTCCTACCTAGGTCGGCTCCTACCCAGAGCGGGTGTGCTATGGGCCCCATGGGGAGGCTGTTGCCACACAGGAGTGCTTTCCTTGGTATGACACGCCTTATGATGTGGATGATTACACGGCCGGCACAGCAGGTGCCGTAGTTCCCGGGCCTGGTTAATTCCGGGATACAAGCGTGAAATGCGGCCCTGTCCCGCAGTCCCAAACCACACGGACCTCCATAGCATCATCTTACCATCATCCTCATCTCCATCATCATGCATTATAAAAATTGCCCCAGCTTTCGAGCCCTCCGTTGATTCCGCCCATTACTTGGGAGGAACACCACTGGAACTGACAAAAGAGTTGGGGCAGCCAAAAAAAAAAAAAAAGCTCAAGCTTTCAAAATTGTGATCATTTCTTCCGTCGCAGAGTGTACAGTACTGATCACACCTGTGAGTAGGCTGTAGGAAGAGAAAGAAGGGGAGGTGAGGGAGGTTGGGTGGTGGTGGTGGCGGCGGAATACGGCAGGTGGTGTGTTCGGCTTGCAATTTGAAACGTGGGCAGCTCCATCGTACGTATAAAATACACGGAGCATCCACACAGAAATTGTAGCCGAGCGCAAGTTGCCACGCGAAAGCTTGTTCGCCACAAAGCTGAAGGTTCTTCTGTTCCAGCCTGACTCGCTCCAGTCGTCACTCTTAGCCTGCAGTTCTGCCCGGTTGGTAAATTTCACTTTAAAGCCTCTGTGAACTTATCTGACGTACAACAACCTTGAGGGAGAAAGTCAACGAATGCGCTTAAATCCTTGCTTCAAAACAGTCGCTTATATCAAGATAAAATACGACAGACCATAATGAAGCCTCGGTTTACGGTAATAATTATTGCCTCAAGGCTAGTGTAATCCGAAGCGGCTGACTCGGCCTGTCTCAACCCTGTTCCGGGACCGTCGCCTCTCCTGACCCCTCCGACGACGTCCCAATCGGGCTAACCGAGACCGAGCCGAGCTAAGTGATACCTATTAAGGAAAAAAACAAAAACAAAACAAAAATACTCGGTGACAAGGAAAGTGGACAGTTGCGAACAACTTGGAGGACAGTGTTATTTCAAGTGTGCACAGAAGCGGTGAAAACTGTCGCATTCACCAACACAGAACATTTTCAGTCTGTTTCGGGATTATTTCCTGCATGAGTTGTCCCCCGTGCATTTAAGGACCCGCAGCAAGCATGCATTTTTCGTGGGAGCTTTGTACTCTGCCACGAAAAATGCGTGCTTGTTGCGGCAAGGGAGACGACTCATGCAGACAATACTCTCTAAACAGGCTGAAAATGTACTGTGCTGGTGAATGCGACAGTTTTCATCGCTTCTGTGCACACTGTGAAATAACACGGGGACCTCAAAGTTGTTCGCAAATGTCCACTTTCCTTGTCACCGAGTAGTTTTTTTTTTCTTTTTTTTTCTCCTTCTTAGGTATCACTTAGCTCGGCTCGGTCTCGATTATCCCGATTTGGACGTCGAGAAGCGACGGTCCCGGAACAGGGTTGGGCCTGTCGGCTTTCAGACATTCGCAACTTAGTAATCGTAAACTGAAAAGCTGCGTGCGTTCCAAGAAAGTTGCCTTTCTCTACCACTAGGCGTGCTCGGCGTATGACAACTTGCGTCTCAAGTTCATGCCACAGGTTTTTGTAAACCTTTTTGATGCTAATGCTACGTTGTGACGTCTGATGTCCAGTGATAGCAATG
Source organism: Batillaria attramentaria (assembly GCA_018292915.2). Classification (NCBI taxonomy): domain Eukaryota; kingdom Metazoa; phylum Mollusca; class Gastropoda; family Batillariidae; genus Batillaria; species Batillaria attramentaria. The sequence goes on from JACVVK020000366.1 coordinate 366,660, forward strand.
AAATCATTTACAGCATATGTATATTTATGCATTACGCATTTAAACACAGGAGTGACACTTTGAACCAGGTATAACATCTCATATTTTTGCTCTTTTCTCATTGCTGTATCCCCCCACCCCGTGTGTGTGTGTGTGTGTGTGTGTGTGTGTGTGTGTGTGTGTGTGTGTGTGTGTGTGTGTGTGTGTGTGTGATCCCCGTTTCATTTTGTGCTTACCAGATTTTTGAGTGATTGTGGCACAACTCGCTTTGTCATAGGCCAAGGCCTAACAAACAAAGAAGTCGAAGTAGAAGCTGTAAAGTTAAGAAAATGGTTTCAATACCCACAATGGAGCACCATCTCTTTTGGCAAACAGACTTTGGGCTTCGTCAGTTGCATTTGTTCCCCTCCAATCAGTTATTTTAACATACAACCTTTTATCGAACAGAATTATCACCGAAGAAGTAAACACGCAAAACTGAAAGTGGTTCTTACATGCATTTTAAACTTTGATGTCTAGCTGTGATGAAATGTTTTTACTTTACTGATTGCATCTCCTCTTTATCTGTGATGTTTACCGCATTACAATGTTCCTTTGGCGATGATAAAGATTCTAAAGAAATTGATCGAATTTCACTGTAGCCAAGGCCTCGTTCAATCATATCTTTATTGTCCAATAATAATAATAATAATAATGATAATGAGTATTGTATGGGCGCTTTACCAAATTTCATGAATCGGCTCAAAGCGCCGCGAACTGAACCCAACATGCACGCTCACGTGAATCACACGCATTCTCTCACACACTGGACATTAACACATTACAATCACGTGGTGCGAAGGGTCAGCTCAGCTATTTGAATTTCGGGATTTCGAATCGCATTTATTTTTCAAATTTGGTGGGCTGGACATTTCCAAAGCAGAGCAGAGGGGGAGGAAGCCGGAGTACCCGGAGAAAACCCCCGACGATCGGCCCGAATGAACGGTGCCACATACGAGAAGGAAAAATTCTTTGCCCCGAGTGCCACTGACCTCTCGCATTGGTGACAAATCTCTTAACCACTAGACCACCGACCGCCCCTCCGACAGCAATGATGCTGGGGAATTCGGAGAAGGGGAGGGTGCGGGGAAGAGAAGAAGTGGTGTGTGTGTGTGTGTGTGTGTGTGTGTGTGTGTGTGTGTTGAGGGGGGGGGGGGACTGATCGCGTCGCTATCAGTACAGCGCCACCCAGCGCCTACCGAGAGGGAAGGGTGTTCAGGGTAAGGTTCGGGCACTAAACGACCCTTCCCAATAGGGGAACATCACAATGGAAGCCTATTTTTGTTTTCCTGATAATTTCAGTTGTGTGACCAGTACACTGTCACCGCCATGATCACGGCCGCGGTTATCCTTGTGCTACTTCCCGCCTTCCTAATGTCGGCTGAGACCAAGATCGTGCCACGGGCACCTATGCCACCTGTGACACCGAGTACTGAATTCATCCTTTTCGACATCACCACGGAAAAGTCATCATCGTATGTCGAGACCACCTTGAAGGACATCGAAGACTTGATCATTTACAAGTACAAGGTCAGACTGCTACATGTGTACAATGAACTTTTCCACTTGATGGTGAATTTATTGCTTGATGGACTTGCTTAATTTGCTACACACAAGAATTTCGTTCTTTCTTCATTCTCTCTCTCACATCCACCATTCTCAGTCGTAAGCAGTCCCTAAGTCTCACCTTAAAACACACCTTTTCTCCATGCAGTAAAACCAACCCCCCATGCCCCTCCCCTCCCCGCTGTCTATCTCTGCATGCCACCTGCAAAAAATCAGTGTGTGTGTGTGTGTGTGTGTGTGTGTGTGTGTGTGTGTGTGTGTGTGTGTGTGTGTGTGTGTTGTACGTTATATACGTTTTTTATGTTATGTGTAGTTTATGTACGCGCCCTGAGCTCTTGTGAGATGGGTCGCCACAAATATTATTATTGTTATTATTCATTCATTTATTTATTCTTTTATTCTCATGACAGGTCATTGGAGTCGGAAGATACCTCGTCCGTACGTATCGCGAGCTTTAACTCTTTGACGACGGAGCGCAATTTCTGACATCCTATAGGAAATCGTGTGTCAGAAATTGCGCTCCGTTGTCAAAGAGTTAAGCTGTCTTGTCTTGTTACTATTATCATTGATTATGTAACCTAGACACGTCACATCAAGGGAAGATCACCTCCTCCCCCCTCCCCCCTCCACCCACCCCCGGTGCGTACCATGTCGTGAGCCATTTACAGTTGCACATTTCTTAATCTCGTGCGGAGATCTTGCTGAGATTCGTGTAAAACATTACTGCGCAGATTCTTTGAAGGTGGTGTTCCGGGATGTTCCCCCTGACAGCATCTTTAGCTTCTTGAAAGAATCAGGAGCCGGGGTGGTCGAATGGTAGAGCGTTGGACTTCTAATGCTCGGGTCGTGAGTTCGAACCCGGCTGGGGCCAAATGTTTGTGCTGGCTTTTTCATCGTTGCCCCGTCTTTGATATCACCCTATGTAGTGGAAAAGGACGTTAAACCCCCAAACACCCACCCTTCTTGAAAGAATCAGATCTGTTCTATAAAATTTACACACCTCAGGTAATACGGACTATCCTCGATCTCTATATGTTTAATGTACAAAGATGTGAAACGTGTTTATTATTTAAACTAGACAGATTTTTGATAAATATTTACACCTTGTTTTATTGTCTTCCTATTTATTTCAGTCCGGCGAAGAAGGGCCTTGATTAGCAGCGAAATAGTCTTTGTTGCTTGTGCGGCGAAGCCCTAACTAACTAATAACTAACTAACTAACTAACTAACGTTAGGAGCAACTGCCTAGGCTAAATGTTATGTAATTACTTGTCATACAGAATAGGAACAAAGGCGTCGCCAAAGCCGGAAACACACACACACACACACACACACACACACACACACACACACACACACACACACACACACACACACACATATATATCTTAGTAATGGTAGCATTTGTATCCTTAAACACAGAGAACTCATACTTGTTCAAGTGGTGTAAACTACATCTTGATCAGTTGATGCACCAAAGAGATATGTGTGCATGTGTATGATTGTATGCGTGTATGCGTGCGTGCGTGCGTACATGCAGTGGTCTACAACGACCAGTCCACAGATCTAAAAACACTGGAACTTCCTGGCCAAGTCAAGCAGTACCCAGTCGTGCACATCTACACTTACTTCGCCAACTTCCGCGCTGAGTGGCGTGAGCCCGACTTCTCTTACATCCCTGATGGCAATCTGACCTTTGTGGAACGCACCTTGGAATTGGACGGTAGGAAACTGCTATACTAGAGTTTGAATTAGTGACTGATTGATTGATTGATTGATTGATTGATTGATTGATTGATTGATTGATTGATTGATTGATGTTACCGCCGGTACCAACTCTACGACGGATCGTTACGTGTCAGCTTTCAGGGACAAACGAACAAACAAACAAACAAACAAACAAACAAACAAACAAACAAACAAACAAACAAACAAACAAACAAACAACCCACCGATCGAACAACCAACCAGCCAGTGCTGTGGCAACCAGATTATGTCCATAATAAAGCGTTCTCTCTTGCACGGTACTGTGTCTACAAAAAGAGAATAAAGGCCTGTTGATGTGTGTGTGTGTGTGTGTGTGTGTGTGTGTGTGTGTGTGTGTGTGTGTGTGTGTGTGTGTGTGTGTGTGTGTGTGTGTGTGTTGGGTCAGATATGAACTCGGACCAGTTCAAGGCAATCATGGACTACCAAGCCAGCATACAGATCCCGCTACCCCTGTCCCACATCTTTGTGCCTGCTGGCTTCTTCCCTGTCAAGGTAAAGAACAGTAAAACCGGGACATTAATTTTACAGAATGGACTAAGGCTCCTCTGTTTGCGAAAGACTGTCTCTGTCTCGTACGTGACATTACAGGAGAATGGTTTCACTTTACCAACACATGCCGCTTCTGTTGAATTTGTTGATCATGTGTATGTTTTGCTTTCTTTGCAATGACAATACAATACATGTACATTAAAATTCTGCACACAACACATCACAAAACACAACACAACGCAACGCAACGCAACGCAACGCAACGCAACGCAACGCAACACAACACAACACAACGCAACGCAACGCAACGCAACGCAACGCAAAGCAACACAACGCAACGCAACGCAACGCAACGCAACGCAACGCAACGCAACGCAACGCAACACAACACAACACAACACAACACACACACACACATTTTTTTTTTAATCTTTCATAACTTTTCATATACCTCTGGATGGGGTTGCTGGGTAAAAGCGATGTCTTTTTTCCTTAAACATTCACTCTTTAAAAAAAAAAAAACATTCAGGCGCCTTCCAGGGCATCTGCAGCGGTAAATATAAAATTTTGCCGTTCCAAAGCAAGAGACCCAATTTAAAAAAAAAAATCAATCGTAACACCTTCTTTCGAACCGAGTAGAATAAGTTCAACATGTAATTCACAGTTTTCGCAATGACGCTTTGCCTGTTTCCTCTCCAGGAATTGTGTTCTATGTTTGCAGTTCTTCTTCTTCATGAACACGCCCGACGCTGTGGTCTCGCGGCTGTTCACTGAGAGCGCCGACATTTTCGGGGGACCAGGCACGGTCCACGTGCAAGCTCAGAAGATCATGAACTTCTGATGCGTCACTTTCCGTGTGACGCCAACTTTTCAGGGGTCTGATGCATGAAAGGGGACTGGGCTAATCTAAGGGTTGGGCGTTTGGGTGTTTGACGTCCTTTTCCACTACATGCGGGGTGATATCAAAGACGGGGCAACAATGAAAAAGCCAGCACAGCCGGGATTCGAACTCACGACCCGAGTATTGAAAGTCCAGTGCTCTAACATTCGGCCACCCCGGCTCCCCTGGACTAATCTCAGAGTTACCTCTAGTCTCAGACTTTCTTTCGTCGGGACTATCATTAGCGTGAATAACAGTTTAGTCCGTGAAATAGTCGCAGACTTGCCATGGTCTTCGCTTATGCATCTTGTGCTAATCTTTCGGTCTCAGCTTAGTCACGTTAGTCTCGGACTCAGTCACGGCCTACTCAACTAGTCTGAGATATAGCTCAGGGCCCGCATGTAAAAGTCGGGGTTGGGGAGTTTATCCCCGGGTTAGACTCTAGCCTCGAACTAAATTAGCTCTAGGGTTAAATTTTCTTTTTTGTTTTGTTTTGTTTTAAATCAGGATTTTGTGTTAAATCATTCCAGCAAGGTGCCTATGCCGTTATAGAAGGATTTTTGTCTGTCTTTCTTCGCTTCCTTTTTTTAAATTTAGTTTTGTTTTGGGGTTTCTTTTGTCCTAGTCTGGGTTAAGCCCGTAGCCGTGGGTTAAAATTAACCTCGAGTTTTACATACGGGCCCTGGTCACGTACTGATTACGTTTGCGAATACCTAATTATCGTCAACGTGGACTGATGTGCATGTAGGTAGGGAGATTTGCCCTAGTCTCCGCTTCGTTATCTGTGTACTTATCTTCCATGTTCAGCTTCGTCAAGCTAGCCTCGGAATTACGTCCAAACCCCTCTCGATGCATCAGCCCCCCAGATCTCATGCTAGGCCGCGAACATGTTGACTGGTCCTACACTAGTCTCTATCGCTTGCCGCTCTAGCACTCAGATCAATGACAGAATAAAGATGTGTCTTCTGCGTTTGACTTTTTGATTGATTGATTGATTGATTGTTGTTGTTGTTCTTCTTTTTTGAGAATTTGGGTGTTTGTTCGTTTGTCATTTGGCTCGTTCAGGTCAGGGGTTAAAACTCTTTCAGGCAAGCAAAGGTTATGTACAGAGTTGTGTCCCCTCCAAAGTCGGTGCCGTTCCAACTTCCACATAGCAGTGATACCAGTCCTACCGGAGAGGAACATACAAGCAACAACAACAACAACAACAACAACGTCACCACCACCACCACCAACACACACACACACATATACGCACGCACGCACGCACGCGCGCGCGCGCGCACACACACACACACACACACGCGCACGCACGCACGCACGCATTCACGCACGCACGCACGCACGCACGCGCGCACACACACACACACACACACACACACACACACACACACACACACACACACACACACACACACACAGCGACAACAACAACAAAACAGAATGCAGAATGCCCTGGCAAAACAAACAGGGGCAAAAACCGAACCGCGCACACCAACCAACCAACCAACCAAAAGCAGAGAAAAATAGCTAAAGTGTGTAAGGCATTGTATTGAGTCTGTCCACGCGTGCATTGCGTGGTTGTAACATGTGAGTAAAGGTACGTGAAAGCAACAGGAGTAGAATGTCCATAGCCCAGACCCTCCGCCCCCCCCCCCCGACCCTCCGCCCCCCTCCTCCACCCCCCCCCCCCATCACATCTAACCAGACACTTAGTACTGCGCGTACCTGTTCTGCTGTAACTGTACACTGTACCTAATAGAGAAGCATATCATTGTCAGATGTGTTTGTAGTTACTGGTGTATGATGGGAATGTATATATTTGTGTCTGCCCATACTTACAAAAGGAAAAAAAGTCTTAACACAACAAAAACGAAATAAAAAACAAAACAAAATAAAAACCACACACACACAAACAAACAAAACAAAACAAAACATAAAAATAACCCCACAACAACAACAACACCAACAAAACAACAAAAACCACCAAAACAGCAACAGACAACAGCAAAAATTTTTTTTTTAATCCACCAAAGCAAAGAGACAATATATGCTTAGACAGGCCTACATGTAGGTTCTAACCATGTCGCACGACAACACGTAGCAACATCAACTTGCCGGGACCGAAAACGCGCTCAACTGAAGATTCTGGGGGGGGGGAGGGGGAGGGGGGGGCAGGAGGGTCACCCTGACTGCACGCAATCCCACTCTTATCACCATAATTAAAAACCTGAACTTAACCGCGCAGTTCAGTATGTGCTGCTGAAAAGCTGGCCAGTTCTCAGACAGCTCCGCCCATATCATCACGATGTCGGCACTGACATGGACACACCCTGGGCTTCGCTTATCAGCTGTACCTTTAGATAATGCCCGCAACGGCGGTTTGCGTTGATCGATAGTACAACCCAATTGTCTTGGATTGCGCCAGGGAAAACACTGAGACAGGTTAGATCACGTTTTGTCATTAATTATTACGCATTCTAGAGCGTTCCTGTGATTTGCTCCCAACCACAGAATCGTTTTCTTAAATGTACTTGACTATATGGGTGGAGAGTGATGTTATATGGCTTTCACGTTTTGTAATTTGCTTTTCCGTATCTTCAGTACGTGAAAGGTAACCGATGTCTTTATATACTGGTGCTGGGGCGGTCGGTGGTCTAGTGGTTAAGACTTTGTCACCGATGCGAGATATCTGGTTTGAGTCCCACTCGGGGCGAATAATTTTTCGGTCTCGTATGTGGCACCGTTCATTCAGTCGAGTCGATCGTCGGGGGTTCTCTCCGAGTACTCCGGCTTTCTTACCCTCTGCTTTGGAAATGTCCATCCCACAAAATTAAAAAAAAAGCAGTTCTAAGTTTCCGAAACTGAAATTGCTGAGCTGATCCTTCGCAACACGTGATTGCTATAGGTTCATGTCCAGTGTCCGAGACAATGCGTTTGATTCACGTGAGCGTGCGTGTTGGGTTTAGCTCCCGGCGCTTTGAGCCAAATCTCTGGGATAAAGTGGCTATATTAATGCGCTTATTATAATCACTTATGACATGATGAGGAAGCAAGCAGATCATAGAAGGTAGAAAGCTCAGTCTTCGTTGTTGTTGTTGTTGTTGTCGTTCGTCTCTTGGTCACACTGGAAGTTCAGTTCTGAGCATGAAGTCTGCTGTCCTCTCCAGCTCCCGCTGAGGACCGTACACTTTGGTGTGTAGAGGCGTTTCCGATGACCGCGTCGTCATCCTTAGCTGTTGGTATAGTGGTTGTTGTTGATGATGATGATGATGATGATAATGATGATGATGGTGATGATGAATGCGACGTCAAATTTTGTCTATTCATTCTTGTGCGCTTTAAACCAGTTTGGGCGTAATCCTTTGATGAAGCAACGACCGAGCGCGCACACGCAATACTACCCAGATTTTAGTTTCAAATGCATGTAAATTTTACTATTTTATTCTCACGAAACAAACAGTTTACAGAATACTACGATATCTTGCAAGTACAGCCTATGTCAAAACGTGAATGGTCGACTCCACTCCTGTCAATCCGGCAAAAGGGTCGAGCCCCCAGAATTCAGCCAATCGCGCCCCGCGGCATAATAAACACAACACTTGGCATGTTCTGGCAAAC
>JACVVK020000366.1:377500-407500 GCA_018292915.2 Batillaria attramentaria
CGCCGGGACTGTGTTACGTCAGTTTCTTTTAGTCTCCCCCCTCCCCCGTCATTGTGTGTGTGTGTGTGTGTGTGTGTGTGTGTGTGTGTGTGTGACTCTGTGTGTGTGTGTGTGTGTGACTCTGTGTGTGTGTGTGTGTGTGTGTGTGTGTGTGTGTGTGTGTGTGACTCTGTGTGTGTGTGTGACTCTGTGTGTGTGTGTGTGTGTGTGTGTGTGCAGGGGTGTGCAGGGGTGTGCAGATTTGCAATGCGGTCATATTCCCATACAAACACAGTGTCCTCCCTTGCAGCGTTAAAATCTCGTTTCCTTGATAGCTGGTTCCAGTCTAATCGGCGCTGACAGTAACCCCTTAACCGCCAGACACACTGGAATGCAGCACTGCTTAGCTTCAGTTGCTTTCAGGCTGACTGCAGCCTCTGTACACATCTACTGGCTCGAGTATTTCATCTCTTGTAACTTCTGAACAAAAGCAATTCACTTTTTTTTTTAATGGATGTAGTTTTAGAGGTGTATATCTGTTTTGCTCAATGTAAATTTTGAAAAAAAATAAAAATAAAAAGAGAAAGAAAAAAAAAAACACTCTATGCGCCACGCTCGCCGAAAAGTGCGATCGGCGCTTATCTCCCTGCACGCCAAAATGCGAGATTGGCGCCGAAAGGGTTAACATCCCTATGGAAATTTGCAGATGCCATGACGATGAAGAAAATTACGTGTACGGTGGCAAGCTGTGTACCAAGAAAGGCGAGGTGCTGCCGATCCCGTCAGAGTATATCATCGGTCTGTGTATGGGTGTCATTGTCTTTCTTCTCGTCGCGCTCATCGGTATCATCGCTGACTCTTACTTCAACTGCAGAAGAAGTCGAGGGAGACGAAGTGAAAAGTAAGCCTCGGTTTTTGTTGGATTTGTTTTTTCGCTCTGTGTGTGTGTGTGTGTGTGTGTGTGTGTGTGTGTGTGTGTGTGTGTGTGTGTACGTGCGTGTGTGCCTGCGTGCGTGCGTGTTTCTGCAAAATATAGCCTTTGGGTAGGGGGAGGCTATTACGGAGGGAACTCGTGCAGGTCTATGTTTAGACGGTCAGGGTTAGGGTTCGGTTTAGGGTCAGGGTTAGGGTTAGGGTTTGGTTAGGGTTTGAACGCGCTATCGGGCGTTTCCGGAATCCCGTGACCTCAGGTGACGTCCGTCTAAAAATAGACCTGTACGAGTTTCCTCCATAATAGCCTTCACCCTTTGGGTGCCGCAGCTGAGGTAGGAGTTCACGGGAGGTAAGTTCAGCTTAACGCTTGAGAAGTGAGAAGTTGCTTCCCTTCTCCCGTATAATTACACTGGTGTTGCGTCTGTTGAGAAAATCGTGTGTTTACGCAGGACACCGTTCTGGTTTTAACGCTTGGAAAAGCTAACCTGCGTCTCTTTTGCCACCTAAAACCTGCTGCGAGCTGATATTTGTGCTGTGAACTTTGGCCAGCCAGTTCAGCCGGTCTACATTTCTCGAGCCTTTGTAATAATTTTCTACGTGTAAACTCCCAAACACCAACCCACCCACTCGTAGTAATGTTCTGTGACCTGTTATCTTGTGTGTGTGTGTGTGTGTGTGTGTGTGTGTGTGTGTGTGTGTGTGTGTGTGTGTGTGTGTTTTGGGGGGTCTCACTTTTTCGGTAGCCTAGATTGTTTGTTTATCTTTGTTTTTATGCTTTGGTTTTGCTTTTGTTTGATCATTATTGTAGAATGTAGTGAGGACTTCTTGTAAGATAGGCAGAGATGCTTACAAAAACTATCCTAATGAACGTTTCCTCCTCCTCCTCATCATCATCATTCTAATGCAACTGCTAAACATTCAAACTTCCTCTGGCGTATTATCAGGCGGTTATCTAACATTTCTGTATACTGATTCATTTTCAGTAGAGATGGTGAGCTCGCGGGAAACCGAGATTCCACAAACTCTCGCAGACGAGATATTATCAGGAACGACAGTGCTTCGTTCGACCAACCGGAATCATTAGCACCGCCGTACGAGGAAATCGAACTGTATAGATGCCGAACACCGACGCCTCCATACGAGGAGAACCCGCCGGAAAGGCGTACGCCGCCACCACCGGCCGCGGCGTCAGAAACTCCACCAATCGAGGTAATGAGCCCTGAATCAGCGTCAGAGATAACTCCCGTGGATTTCGTCAGCGCCGAGGCGTCAAATGACGCGGTCCCGTTTCGACGCAGCACGTCAGAGCGCAGTGCTGGTCCATCGACGTCGCTCGCGTGCGACGAAAACTCTCGTGAGACGTCAGCGACGACGCTGAGTGACGTTGCAACTGCGTCATGCGTCACAGATGACGGTGCTCGCGCGTCAGAGACGCTGCTGAGTGACGCTGGCGCTGCGTCCTCGTCTTGTTTCACTTTGGAGAACCTTCCGAGAAGGATCGGCCTGGACAAACCTCTGCACTTCAAACAGCGCGTGACTTTACCCAGGATCAGCACGCGGCAAAACTTCCGCGTGAGTGACTCAGACAGTTCGTCAAGCGACGCCTGGGACGAGACACTGAGCGAACTCTCAGACTGCTACAACAACCGACCTCACAGGCCTCGTCAACGGCGATCTTCTTCTTCCACCGCTGACGTCAGAGAAGGGCGCTGCACAGCCGAGACCTACCGGCCTTTGAGCAGAACCTACAGAGTCCTTATCATGGGTTCGCTTGGGCCGGAGCCGGTACGTGTAATCATTCAGTTTTTATTAAGCCCCTGCCCACGGAGTGGGAAAGGGGGGTTATTGCGATCAACTCTGTGTGTGTGTGTGTGTGTGTGTGTGTGTGTGTGTGTGTGTGTGTGTGTGCAAAATAGAATCAGCCTGTGTGTTCCGTAGCTAAAGCAGGAGTTCAAGGGAGGTAAGCTCAGCTGAAGGCATGATGAGTAAGAAGTTGCTTCCTTTCTCCCGTATACAACTGGGAAAAGAAAATAATAATAAGGGAACAGTAATTTTAGAGTAAAAATACGTTTGTTCCTTCAAAACACATCACCCGATGGTTTAACTGTAGAAAGAATACCGCCAAAGAGGGGGTGGGAGAGCCGCTTGGCGGACTGGATTATGTCTGGGCAGGGGCTTATACCAACGCCTCGGCGTGGCATTGTCAGTCTTGGTGTCGCGCGACCCCGTATCTGTTATTGTCTCTTTACCGCGGGTCAGTACAGAACCACCCATTTTTTTTCCCCAGTTTGTCAGTCTCCAGCCCGGCTGCACGTTGTTAGACATCCTCTATAAATGCGTCTTTCATAGGATACTTTTCGTCTACTCTGGCTGCCCCTCCCCTACATGGTCCAACCCTTGTCGTGGGGTAGTGGCTTGTGTACCTCAATGACCCAGAGAACTATGCCAGCAGGAGCACATGCTCCTGGCAGGGTCACCCAAGCTGGACAGGTCGAAGGGTAGAGGTCAGACGAATGTGGACCACCTCTCCAAGAGGCTAAACGGGTTTGCGTAGGGTTAACAGCCCTACCTGTAAAAAAACATGAAGTTACTGAAGCATCGACAGCAACAAACCGAGACATTCACCTGGGCGAGGAAGGGTCTCCATCCCGGAGACCTATGACGCATTGCAGTGAAAGCCGAAAGGAAGCTGCAAGGCCGACCCCCCTTCTAACACCCAGGACAACAACGAGAGTAGCCACATGGAACATCAGGACAATGTATGAAGTAGGAAGGACCATACAAGTAGCAAGAGAGATGAAGAACTACAAGATAGGAGTACTGGGACTGAGTGAGACAAGGTGGCTACAGACAGGACAGCTGAGATTTTCATCGGGAGAGCAATTGCTGTACTCTGGACACACAGAGGATGGAGCCCCCCACACTGAGGGCGTGGCCCTGATGCTGGCACCGGAGGCACAGCGGGCACTCATCGGCTGGGAACCTGTCAACTCCCGCATCATCACAGCCAAATTCATCACCAAGAAAAAAGACATCAAGCTGAACATCATCCAGTGCTACGCTCCCACCAATGATGCGGAAGAGGAGAAAAAAGATGACTTCTACCAACAACTGCAGACAGTGATAGATAGAGGAGGAGCCAAGGACATGACCATACTGATGGGAGACTTCAACGCCAAGATTGGATCAGACAGCACAGGCTATGAGGACACCATGGGAACACACGGACTGGGACAGATGAACAAAAATGGCGAGCGCTTTGCAGACTTTTGTGCCCTGAACCAGCTAGTGATAGGAGGCAGCATCTTCCCACACAAGCGCATCCACAAGGCCACATGGAGATCGCCGGACCATGTCACGGAGAACCAGATTGATCACATCTGCATCAGCCGGAAGTTCAGGAGATCGTGGCGGGATGTGCGCGTGATGAGGGGTGCCGATGTATCATCAGACCACCACCTTCTTGCAACAACATTGAGACTTCGGCTTAAGAGGCACACCAACGCCAACAGCACACGGACCAGGTACAACGTTGGACTTCTCAGGAACACAGACACACAAGCAGCATTCCGGATCAGCCTTTCCAACAGGTTCCAGCCACTGCAAGACCTGATAGAAGACAGTGAAATGGGCATCGAGACACAGTGGGAACACAGCAAGAAACTCTGGCACGACACATGCGAAGAGGTCCTTGGCAAGAGAAAGACCCAACATAAGGAATGGATCTCTGCTGATACCATCCAGAAGCTGGAAGTTAGGAAAGAGAAGAAAACTGCACTGAACACGAGCCGAACAAGAAGAGCTAAGGCAAAGGCACAAGAGGAATACACAGCAGCTGACAGAGAAGTGAAGAGGAGCACCAGGAAGGACAAGAGGGACTACATCGACAACCTGGCCAGTCAAGCAGAGGAAGCAGCCCGACAAGGGAATCTAAAAGACCTGTACCAGGTGACCAAGAAGCTCGCGGGCAAATTTCAGCAGACAGACAAATCAGTGAAGGACAAGAACGGGCACCCACTGACAACAACTGAGGAACAGCTGAAGCGATGGGCAGAACACTTCAGGGAGCTGTTAAATCGCCCCATCCCTGAAACACCACCAGACATCCCACCAGCTGAGACAGAACTACCCATCAACTGCGACAAGCCCTCTAAGGCGGAGATCAGGAAAGCCATCATGACACTGAGAAATGGGAAAGCTGCAGGGCCGGACGAGATACCAGCAGAAGCCATTAAAGCAGACACAGAGACAGCCGTCAACATGCTGCACAGCCTGTTCAGCAAGATCTGGGAGAAGGAAGAGGTGCCAGCCCAGTGGAAAGAAGGGATCGTCATCAAGCTGCCAAAGAAAGGGGACCTCAGGGACTGCAGCAACTACCGAGGGATCATGCTCCTGTCAGTGCCAGGCAAGGTTCTCAACAGAATTCTACTGGAGAGGATGAGAGAGGCAGTCGACCCCATGCTCCGAGACCAGCAGGCAGGCTTTCGCAGGAACAGGTCCTGCGCTGACCAGATTGCCAGCCTACGCATCATTGTGGAGCAGTCACTGGAGTGGAACTCCCCCCTCTACATCAACTTCATAGACTATGAGAAGGCCTTCGACAGTGTAGACAGAGAGGCGCTGTGGAAGCTGCTAAGGCACTATGGAGTTCCCTTGAAGATCATCTCCCTGATCCAGTGCACCTACCAAGACATGAGCTGCAGGATTGCCCATGCCGGCCAGTTGTCAGAAAGCTTCGAGGTGAAGACCGGAGTCCGCCAGGGATGCCTGTTGTCCCCGTTTCTCTTCCTTCTGGTCATCGACTGGATCATGAAGACCACTACAGCAGGCAGGAAAAACGGGATACAGTGGACACTCTGGACGCAGCTGGATGACCTCGACTTCGCGGACGACCTGGCGCTCCTGTCTCACAGCCACAGCCAGATGCAGGAAAAGACTACGTGCCTGGAAGCCACATCAGCCAGAACAGGGCTCAAGATCAACAGGAAAAATACCGAGCTGATGAAGATCAACACCACTGCCAACACACCAGTCACAGTCGGTGGAGAGCCCATCAGGGAGGTGGAGTCTTTTGTCTACCTGGGGAGTGTGGTTGATGGACAGGGAGGCACAGACCGAGACGTCACAGCCAGAATCGGCAAGGCAAGGGCAGCAATGGTCATGCTGAAGAACGTCTGGGCATCCAAAGTTGTCAGCATAAGAACCAAACTTCGCATCTTCAACTCCAACGTGAAGTCAGTTCTGCTCTACGGATGCGAAACATGGAGGACAACGAAGACGATGCAGCAGAAGATCCAGACATTTCTCAACACCTGTCTGAGGCGCATCTTCAACATCCGATGGCCAGAGAAGATCCGGAATGAAGAGCTGTGGGAGCGAGCGGGGCAGGAACCAGTGGCCAAGCAGATCCTGCGGAGGAAGTGGGGCTGGATTGGACACACCCTCAGGAAGCCAGCATCCAGCACCACACGCCAAGCCCTGACATGGAACCCGCAGGGGAAAAGGAAGAGAGGCCGGCCTCGCAACAGCTGGAGGCGGGACACTGAGGCAGAGCTATGTAAGCAGGGGACCAACTGGACTGGAGTGGCAAGACTAGCCCAGAACAGAGTGCGATGGCGAAGGGTTGTCGATGGCCTATGCTCCACGTGGAGCCAAGGGCCTAAGTAAGTAAGTAAGTGGCTGCCCCTCAGTGGTAAAGTAGGTCAGACACGGTAATTCTCCCATTATCTCAAGGTGGTTCACCAATAGTACGAGCGGCCTTTTAAAACGGTACTTTGCCGACGCACCTGCCTTTGTCGCGGCCGCTACTCTCCCTTCTTCTTTTCCGTCCGCCTGATCCCCCTCACCCCCTATTCTCCGCCCGACTTCCATTCCCGTTCCATGGGCCTCGCTACTTTTGGCCCACGCGACGACGCAAACTCGGGCTAACAGAAACCGGGCTGAGCTTAGTAATGCCTAAGAAGGAAAAAAAAAAATCAAACTACTCGGTGACAAGGAAAGTGGACAGTTGCGAACAACTTTGAGGTCCCCGTGTTATTTCACAGTGTGCACAGAAGCGGTGAAAACTGTAGCATTCACCAGCACCAGTGCATTCTCCGCCTGTTTCGAGATTGTTACCTACATGAGTAATCTCCCTTGCCGCAACAAGCACGCATTTTTCGCAGCGGAGCACTAAGCTGCCACGAAAAATGATTGATTGCTGCGGGTCTTTGTATGCACGGGGGACTACTCATGCAGGTAATAATCTCGAAACAGGCCGAGAATGTACTGGTGCTGGTGAATGCGACAGTTTTCACCGCTTCTGTGCACAGTGTGAAATAACACGGGGACCTCAAAGTTTCTATGCCCCTAGAGGGTAGAATAAAAATTACGTACGTAGGTGTGTACATGTGTGTATGAAGGTAGCAGAAGTGCGCATTATATAGGTATGTATGTATGTATGTATGTATGTATGTATGTATGTATGTATGTGTGTATGTATGTATGTATGTATGTATGTATGTATGTATGTATGTATGTATGTATGTATGTATGTATGTATGTATGTATGTATGTATAGAAGGTGCACTGCACATGTTGCACCGTTTGTATTTCTTTTTCTATTCTATGTTCTAGAGGGTAGAATAAAAATTACTTGAACTACCGGCCCCCGTAGTGTAGTGGTTAGCACTTCGGACCTTGGACCGGGAGACCCGGGTTCGAATCCCAGCCGAGGCAAGCGGGAGTTTTCCTACCTAGGTCGGCTCCTACGCAGAGCGAGTGTCATATGGGCCCAATGGGGAGGCTGTAACCACACAGCCGAGATTCACCCACTTCACGGGTGCGACTTTGGGGGTGCTTCCCTTGGTATGACACGTCTTATGATGTGGATGATTACACGGCCGGCACCGCTGTTGCCGTAGTTCCCGGGCCTGGCGAACGCCAGGATATTTACTAAAGGAAGCGTGGAATGCGGCCCTGTCCCGCAGTCCCAAACCACACGGACCTCCATGGCATCATCTTACCATCATCCTCATCTCCATCCGCATGCATAATAAAAATTGCCCCAGCTTTCGAGCCCTCCGTGGATTCCATCCATGACCTGGGAGGAACACCACTGGAGCTGGCAAAAAGAGTTGGGGCAAAACAACAACAACAACAACAAAACAGGCCAAATAATTATTTGTGATGGCCTCTTCCTCGTAAAAGGGCATCAAACCCTCAAACACCCATACCACCCGTAGACATACCCATGATTACCACAGCTGTGATTACAAGCTGTAGAATTTTATGACGCGTGAAACTTGAAGGCAGCTATCATTGTGTGTTGAGAGTCGATTTTCTTCGCAGATGTCACTGCTGATATCAGGCTGATGTACTGATATCAAATCTAGTTTCTGATTCATTCATTCTGATTCATGTCCCACTCGGGGCAAAGTTTTTTTTTTCCCGGTGTATGTGGCACCGTTCATTCGGGCCGATCGTCGGGGGTTCTCTCCGGGTACTCCGGCTTCCTCCCCCTCTGCTTTGGAAATGTTCAGCCCACCAAATTTGAAAAAATAAATGCAATTCTAAATTCCGAAATTTGAATAGCTGAGCTGACCCTTCGCACCACGTGATTGTAATGTGTTTATGTCCAGTGTGTGAGAGAATGCGTGTGATTCACGTGAGTGTGCGTGTTGGGTTCAGTTCGCGGCGCTTTGAGTCGATTCATGAAACTGGGTAAAGCGCCTATACAATACTCATTATTATTATTATTCACTGATGAACCGATTTCGTGCAGATCCCCCCCCCCTCCCCCTTTGCCGCGAAATAGTCTTTGTAGCTTGCGCGGCGTAAAGCCCAAAACTACCCCCCCCCACACACACACACACACATTATATAATTTTATGTTCATAAAAAAGACAATTATGCAACATGCTGTCAGACCAAAAATTTCTAAATGTCGCCGTAATGGATAAAACGATCACCCACACTTATCATGTTATTGCCAACTGCAGATATGATCTAACACAATTATTGGATACGGGGATTAGGTTACAGCCAAGAGCGGACAGAAGGAAGGCAAAATTACATTTTGATTAGGCGGCAAGCCAGCTAGCAGCTGTTGCATGTTCACGAAGGCACTTGAAGAAATCCCGGTATGAGTGAAGAGCACTGCAAGGATACGTCTTCTTTCCTGCTGAGGGGATACAGACTTATGCTTAGTGCGTAATTATGATTTACCTTTGCAAAAAAAAAAAAAAAAAAAAAATTATTGGTTTTATGTGACCATGCAGAGGACGTCTTTGGTCTGTTGGGTATTGATTAGCTCGTGGATTCAATGACGCATGTCGGTGCTGACTTGATTTGCTCAACATCTTGCAGTGTGTGTGTGTGTGTGTGTGTGTGCGTGCGTGCGTGCGTGCGTGCGTGCATGCGTGCGTGCGTGCGTGCGTGCGTGCTTTTCTCTATTCATTTTCGTTTCTTTCTATTTTAGCACTTTTTATCTATCTGTTTGCTCCTATAACGTCAGGGGGTGGGTGGGTGTTTGGGAGTAAGGTTGATATCAAAGACGGGGCAACGAGAAAGAGGCCAGCACAAATAATTGGCCCCAGCCGGGATTCGAACTCACAACCCGAGAATTGACAGTTCATTGTGACGTCACAGTTCATGCGCACGCATTTCACTGCATATTAAACCAGTATTCACGTCAAAGGAAAAGTTGTCACTAATGTTGAACATTTTCGTTCCAGGTTTTCCTCTACGAACCTTGGAGGAACAGAGACGAACATAACCCCAGACCGCTACCACCAGCGGCAGACGTCAGGGACCAGCCTCCCATACAACCGCCTCCCTCGTACGGTCATTGCACTGACTCAGATCTCGAAAGATACGTGCCAAATGTACTGCGAGAGCGCCGAGATTCGCTGTACCAGTGCCAAGATCCATCTCCAGAAACCGACTACCCAGACAGCCTGAGTGATAGTAGCGGCAGCAGTGACACAGTCGTGGCAGGAAGCACAGAGTCGGATTATTCTGCTCGAATTTACTGGTTAGAAGACTCCGATTCCGACACAACCCTGGCCTTCGGAGAAAGCACGGACAGCGACAAGGCATCATCCGTGAAGAAAATTGATGTCAGCCGGCGTTTACACTCTTGCGGACATCATCGACCAGGTTTTCAGCGAGGCTCCGATTCGGACTCAGCTCTGGTCTTTGGAGAGAGCACGGACAGCGCGAGAGAATTATCTGTAGAGAAAAATGATGTCGGTTTTGCACAGTCTTGCAGACGTCGTCCTGGTTTCCAGCAGGGACATCCTATAGTCTCGCTGAAGAGCTCAGCCGGCTCGGACTCCAATTCGTCAGTAAAGACTGTGTGTTCTGGCGACTCTCAATCTTTCGGACATCGCTCCAAAGCAAAAGAAGACAGACATTTCAAGCACAGTTTCAAAGAGACTCTGGAAAAGCGCCAAAGTAATCTTTATCGTAAGTGCGCTGACTCCACAACTATTGACAAGTCTCTCAAAGACGGAGCGAAATGTAACCACCACGCTGAAAAAACAGTGACTGGTTATTTTGACACTGACAAGAAAGTGACCGGTGACTTTGACACTTACAGAGAAGTGATTGATGATTTTGACACTGACAAAATAGTACCTGGTGATTATGACTCTGACAAAACACTGACAGGTGATTTTGACTCCGATAAAACACTTACTGGTGATTTTGACTTTCGCAAAACAGTGGCTGGTAATTTGGACTCTGACAAAACAGTGACTGGTGATTTGGAGTCTGACAAAACAGTGACTGGTGATTTGGACTCTGACAAAACAGTGGCTGGTGATTTGGAGTCTGACAAAACAGTGGCTGGTGATTTGGACTCTGACAAAACAGTGGCTGATGACGACACATCTCATACGAGGAGACAGCCAGATCAACCTGACTGTAGACAGAAACATACCACGGAAGAAAGGGGCAGAATTAGAGCTGACCCACAAAGAAACAAATCTTTCGAATTTAATGCCGAGACCAACAGAAACACACTACATGACTCTAACGAACCAGCACTTAGTGATAAAGAGTTCCTAGCCGACACTTCTCATTCTAGAGAGCTGTCTGATGCAGAGGACACTGACTGTTGTCTGACACGTGCAGCTGAAGAAAGAAAAAGACTTAGATTTTGCCCACAAAGAAACAATGCTTTCGTCGAAAACGCCGAGGACAGCAGAAATACTTTCCACGTCTCTCCGTCACGCAGCTTAGATCGAGGCTTTACAGAGCTGGGTCTAACAAAACACAACTCACCAAGAGAAGAAGACGGCGGAAAGTTAAAGTCTGTGAATGATCCCACAGTAGGCTGTCTCGACGCATTCGGCGAAATGAAAAAAGACATCCCTGAAAGCTCCCCTTCCTCTCCCGACCCACCCCCCGCCAACCAAATGCAGTTGCACACGCCAGCAGAGCCTTCTGTGAAAAATGTGTCCTCGCCTTCAATTACTTTAAAAGATTTCGGACCAGAGAGCAGCGAAGACACCTCTTTGGCACAGGGTGAGGGTCCCGCCGCTTGCGAAGCTAGTGCGTGCTGGGAGACGAATGTTGTTGAGATCGAAGACAGACTTTCTACAAAAGTGATGACTTGTCGTCCTGCTGCTGCTGCTACGTCGGAAGGCGAGGATCAAAAACTTCTAGACGGTGTTGCGCTTGGTAAAGATCACGAACCGTGTACGCGTAAGGAAGGAACTGACAATGAACGGCGTGCGCACGAGGACGGAGCAGGCACTGAAGTGTGTAGGAACAACGACAGAGCAGACACTGAACCGTGTGCACACAACGAAGGAGCAGACACTGAACCGTGTGCACACAATGAAGGGGCGGACACTAAGCCGCGTGCGCACAACAAAGGGCCTGACACTGAACCGTGTGCGCACAACGAAGGAGCAGACACTGAACCGTGTGCACAAAATGAAGGAGCAGACACTGAACTGTGTGCACACAATGAAGGAGCAGACACTGAACCGTGTGCACACAACGAAGGAGCAGACACTGAACCGTGTGCACACAACGAAGGCGCAGACACTGAACCGCGTACGCACAACAAAGGGGTTGACACTGAACCGTGTGCACACAATGAACGGACAGACACTGAACCGTGTGCACACAATGAACGGACAGACACTGAACCGTGTGCGCACAACGCAGGAGCAGACACTGAACCTTGCACGCACAACGGAACTGACACTTTGCATCCTCGCCGGACATCGACGTTTATTTGCGAACGGTTGTAGAAGTGGTGTCGCAGGATGAGTTTCCAGAGGTTACCAGACACGTTGTCTAAACCGTGTTAAGCTCTGGCTTAGTTGGGAATCACGCGTCGCGAGAAGATCGTACCAGACGGCGAGAGTTAGCTTGGTAGTTTTGTTGAGAGATCTTCCTGGCTACTGACTGGTCCCATTACAGTGATACGTTTTGGAGATCGCGTTCTGTAAGTGTTGATTATTTCTGGAAGGCATCCAAGTGCTTTGTTTAAGTCAGTGAAACTGTTTATAAAACAACAACAACAACAACAACAACAAAAAACCAACAAAAAACCCGAGTGGATGGTTTTGGCTCGCGCGCGCGCGCACACACACACACACACACACACACACACACACACACACACACACACACACATGCCTGTCATTATCCCTTGAATTTTCTTTTGTCAAAACATCCAAGGATCCCTTACAGTCTGAAATGACATTTCTGTTCTGAAGAATACACGACTGGAGTTGTAGAACAGTCCTGATCGAAGGGGACTGACAAAAAAACAAAAAAACAACAACAAAAAACAACAACAACAACAACAAAAACTAAAGCGTGACATTGTGATCTGGATGTCTGGATGTTGTAATTTGGATATCGGAGATACAAGAAACTAAATCAGCTGTCCTTTCCGGTGACCGGGTCACCACCTTGAAAAAAAAAAATCCCTGTAATTGAAAGAAAGAAAGAAAGAAGTGAGAGCAACAGAAGCGTCAAACCTGCCAGGCATCCGCGTGCGTAATGGTGCTTGAGACGAAAGGCGTTTCTCAATGCTTTGTAGGGTGTTATCATAGCAGAAACAGCATCTCTCCCCCTAGGCCCCGGCTCCATCTTCCCTGTCTGTCTGTCTGTCTGTCTGTCAGAAAGGCTGTGCATCTCATTCCTGTCTTCTTTTTCTTCTTCTCTCTCTCTTTTTTTTCCGTGGGTCCGTCTCTGTCTCTGTCTGTCTGTCTGTCTGTCTCTGCCTGCCTGCGTATGTGGTGGAAAAGGACGTTAACCCCCAAAACACCTACCCATCCTGCCTGCCTGCCTGCCTGCCTGCCTGCCTCTGTCTGTCTGTCTGTCTGTCTGTCTCTCTCTCTCCTCTGAAGCAAAAGAAAATCCCAGACAACCCCCTAAAACAAACAAACAAACAAACAAACAAACAAACAAACAAACAAACAAAAACAAAATCCCCCAAACAAACAAACAAACAAACAAACAACCAAAAAAACCCCCAAAACAACACCAAAAAACAAACAATCAAACAAACAACCAAGAAACCAACCAACAAACAAACATACAAACAAACAAACAAACCAAACAACACAACCCCCCCCCCCAAAAAAAAAAAAAAAAAATCAAAAAAAAAATCAAATAAATAAATAAATAAATAAGATGATAAAAAGCAGTCTCAAGTTTCACCTTGCACTGAACCACAATAAACGAGCGCAAAATGTTAGAGTTTGCTGTTGCCCAAGGCTACCGGTACATTGTATTTCTTGTTCTCAGCTCTCCGTCTACCTCCTCTCATCCCCCCCCCCATATTTCTCCGCCCCCCCCCCCCTGAAAAAAAATAAAAGGAAGGAAGGAAGGAAAAAAAAACCCCAGAAAAACAGAAGAAAACTTCCCTCCCCCTCAAGAAGCACCACTGCATGTCTACAAACTTCGTCCACAAAAACAAAAACAAAAAAATCCAGCAGAAAAATCTGTTCGAAACAGCCGTGTTTCATGAGGAACGAAATCTTAGGAATCCCACAAAGTTCTTCTCTGATAAGGGAGGCGGGGGAAAAATAAATGTATGAACCCCAGGCGATCAATGCAATGCTCTTTCGTGCGAGGTGAAATCATTGCGCAAAAAAAAAAAGAAAAAAAAGAAAAAAGAAAAAAAAATCCCTGAATCGCAAAGATCCCAACGGCCGATCATCAACCAGGATGTTTACCCAACGCTCCGCCATGGGATTGCTCTCCCTTGACGTGACGTCACGACCTGGGGGAGCCATCATTTTGTCGACAATGGGACATGGGGATGGTCTGGCCGAAAGTCTGTTGACAAGAATATTTCCTGACACACAGACATGATCAGATTCCCGGCCGTTTCCCACTCAGTGTTAGCATCTGCACTGGCAGCATGTTCCGTTTTGCAAGCTCATGTGTATGGACCAAGCCACTGTACGTTTTCTCTTTGAAGCCCGAAAAACCAGGGAAATGCCGAAAAGATCTTACACCCCGAACAGGGGTGCGTGGGTGGGTGTTTGGGGGGTTAACGTCCTTTTTCCACCACATACGGGTGATATCAAAGCCGGGGCAACGATGAAAAAGCCAGCACAAATATTTGGCCCCAGCCGGGATACGAAAACCCCAAACAGAGACAGCTTTAGTGGCCTTGACCTTGGATCAAGTTCAATCAATATGGTATGTTTTGAAAGGTCTCATGGCTGTCTATCAGCAGGCCAAGTTTGGTGCCTCTGCTATTTGTAGATTCTGAGAAAAGGCCAATGTTAAGGTTTACTGCGGACACACAGACAGACACACGGACAGACAGACAGACAGACAGACAGACACACAGACAGACGACGGAGGGCTATTACATAGACTCACTTTGTTATACAAGTGAGCCAAAAAGTGCGGTCCGCTCTGTGTCACAATGATTACGAGCTCTTTGCCCACACAGGACAGCTGCTGTGGCGGGTTACAACCCGCTCGCTTCTTATCGGGTTCTCTTTTCAAACTACAGTAACTCTGAATGCTGGGGCTCAGATGTGGGCATCAAAGACTACCAGAATACGTTCCCTCTCCAGAGAGATTTTTTGTTACTGATGTGTGTGTGTGTGTGTGTGTGTGTGTGTGTGTGTGTGTGTGTGTGTGTGTGTGTGTGTGCTTACGCGTGTGTGTGTGTGTGTGTGTGTGTGTGTGTGTGTGTGTGTGTGTGTGTGTGTGTGTGTGAGAGAGAGAGACAGACAGCGACAGACAAACACACACACACACACACACACACACACACACACACACACACACACACACACACACACACACACACACAGAATCAAAGAGTCAAAACTCGCTGACACCCTTCGAGAGAAAACTTTTATCATTCCCGGTGTTTCCGTTTCTCTGGCCCAATCGATTTGCAGAGAAAAGAAAATAAATGTACAGCGTGTAAATTGAGACGTATGCTGACATTTCAACCGCACGTTTGATGAACGCGTGCAGAAAGGACAAAAGACACACAGCAGGCAACCATAAAGTTCACATCAAAAGGTCCACTCTCTCTTGCATCACAAAAAAGTTCTGAAAAGAACAGTATGGAAAAAGCAAAAAAAAAAAAAAAGTTGAAAGAGAAAGAAAAAAATCTGAAAATAAACCTGCAAAGAATCTGAAAGTAAACCTGGGGAAAAGAATCTGAAAACAAAATTTAAATGTGATGTACATCGTCATACTGAAGTCATGAGCAGTTCGCAATAGGTTGTAGTAATGTTGTACATGGCGGTTGTACTTCAGGTTTCCATTACAACTGAAAAAAGCGACTAGGAAAGAAAAAAAAAAAATCTGATAGAAAACCTGGAAAAAAAATCTGAATATAAATCTGAAAAAACACAAATCTGATTATAATATTGAAAAAAAAAATTGATGTACATTGTCGTACTGGATTCACGTGCAGTTTTCAGGCAGTTCAGTTGTTGTAATGTTTTACATGGCGATTGTACTTATAGACTAAAAAAAAAAAAAAAAAGTGAATAGGAAAGACCAAAAAAAAAAAAAAAAAAAAATCTGAAAAAATCTGTTAAAAAACCCTGAAAAAAAATCTGAAAATAAATTTGGAAAAAAATCTGAAAATCATGTACTTTGTCAATGTCATACTGGATTCATTTTTCAGGCAGTACGTATAAAATTAGACAGTAGTAAGGTTGTGCTTGGCGTTTTAACTTCAAGTTTTTAGTATAATATCACCATTCTCACGGCCAGTGTTTCGATCCCTATTGTTTGGCAACTTTTCAGTATCCGATTTGCACGCTTGACGTGATCATGGCTACAAGCACGATTTCGCATGTTTGGACAACTAAATGAAGCAGTTAACAACAGCAATAATAACACGAAGACTACCGGTTCACCCCTGCTATGTTCAGCATACCCCATTTTGCAGATCTGAGATGACACTGTATTTAGTGCTTTTTCATTCACTAATATTAGCTGTCTGATTCAACACAACCTCTGTTGCAGCGTAACCCACTATGCTGAGGATGTGGTTTGGTGTGTGTGTGTGTGTGTGGGGGGGGGGGGGGGGTAACGTCCTTTTTCACCACATATTGGTAATAATTTTAAAAGACCATGCAACGAGAAAAATGCCAGCACAAATATTTGGCCCTGGCTGGGATTCGAACTCACGACCCTAACATTCCACTGCGCTAAACTGGCATGACACGTACACTACTGTTTCTTGAATCAACATGACAACAATAATAACTTCTGTTACAACAATTAACATGCTGCCTGCAGGCAGGTGAGTGTACGCGTGTTATTTCCCACGGCAACCCATCTCATTTCTGTCTGCTGTGCAATGGCACAACACAGTAACACAGACCTAAAAAAGATAGACCCCCTGCGGTGCTGGAAGTGTGACGCCGCCGCGCGCCATGTTGCGAGTACCTGGAAGTGCCAGACGCTATCAGCTGTTTACATAGCGCGCATAGCAATGACCAGACGCTATCAGCTGTTTACATAGCGCGCACAGCATTGGTCCGCTTTATCTTACGTCACATTTCTGATGACGTCTTTCTAAAGAACTCTGTATTTCGAACGAGGCGTCCTGTACATAGAGCATCTGAGTTCTGGTATTCACAAGATGGCCGCGATAGCGACACTCGCAAGCAGCGGTGGCAGCGTGCGGCGGTGGGTCTATTTTTTTTTAATTTTTATTTTTTAGGTCTGTGCATTTGATGCCGAAGGAGTGATGTCAAGATGAAAGAAATTGACGTCATATGGTCTTTTTCACAAAGTGACGTCATGGATTTACTGCGATTTTCATTACAGCTTTGCCAAGCAAATCGAGGGTTCGCTGCCATCCATACAGATAGAAAGAAGAGATAGGACGTTCTGTCATCGAACAATCGAATGCGCGAACTCCGACAGACAATCACATGCGTGTGATTTGTCTCTCGGAGCATTGGTGCACTGTGATTGGCTGACCTGTCAATCAGAATCTGGGTACATGTCAGTTATATTCACCATACCCCACTGTGCCGAACTCACGCAGATAACACATATAACATCTTCTTCTTCTTTCATCAGCATACTACTTGTAGTAGCATTTCGATTCCCCCTCCCAGCCCGCCATATGCAAACATGTATTACCGGACCATAACTGTGTCAGTCTATGGCCCCAAAATTTCTTTCTCTTCATTCTCCGCTTCAGAATACAAAACAGCAACATACACATAAAATTCAGTATTGTCAAACGTATAACTGGCAGTCTCATTTCGGCAGGTTAGTTTATTCTAAGATCAGTCTTCTTGGCGACTTCATTAAAAAAAAAAAAAATCCTTATTCATCATTCTAACTCAGTGGTCAAAATATTTAGCAATATATTTCAGCGCTCATTTAGCGGACATAAAACGTGAAAGATGCCAATGCTATCATTATTCAGGCTCACACAGGTTGTTTTGGGCTGTTTTGCTTTTCTAGTATCTCGCCAGTAATGGCCATGTCACATGAGGGGGCAAAAACACTTGAAAACTACAGACTTACTCTTACAAAGCTGTAAGGTGTGTACGTATGTACAGCAGGTGCAATGGATGTGCGTGTGTGTGTGTGTGTGTGTGTGTGTTTGTGTGTGTGTGTGTGTGTGTGTGTGTGTGTTTGTGTGTGTGTTTGTGTGTGTGTGTGAGAGAGAGAGAGAGAGAGAGAGAGAGAGAGAGAGAGAGAGAGAGAGAGAGAGAGCACAATACAAAAAACAGAAGACGATTTCTGGATTTATTGTTCTGAGATAAATTTATTTGAACTCACGATATACGCCATTGTACGGACAACTTTATCTGACTGTGTACACTGAGTAGTACCATAGCACTATCACATTAAGAATTGTACCATTGTATACCCATTGGATGCGAGCTGTTGCAGCCACCACATCTATGCATGTATAATTGCTGATGTACTTGGGACCAAAAAAAAGAAAAAAAAAACACACACACACACTTGAAAACATTGTTTTCAGATGTTTCGCTGCGAAACAACGTGTGTTGTCGTGTGACATGCTTCACAACAATGTTTTCAAAACATGTTTTGATCGTGTTTTCAGTTTTAGAGCCTGCCCTAAAATCCGAAAACATGTTTTGTGTTTCAACCAATGAAAGCCGCCGTGCGGAGTGTCAAGTGACACCTTCCCGTATCTGCTCAGTCAACATGTCCGTAGCGGGACCCTCTCTCTCTCTCGCCTTAGACGCGCGCTTGCTTGTTTTCACGTGTGTCATGTATTGTTTCGGAAAGCATGTTTCGGGCGTTTTGCCTTTCAAAACATGTTTTCAGTGTGACATCGCCTTAAGACACATGCGCAATTACATGCACAGACAGGTTTGCGTTCAGCTAATTGAAGCCAAAACGCAGTAGCCAGGGCCATTACTGGGAAAAGAAAAGGACCTAGACTCCAGAGTGCAGTCCCCTTTTACGGAGCAGCCGACAGCACAGTTCACTCTCTGTACTTGGGCACACGGGAGTCTTTCAGGGGAAAGTACCTCAGTACCCTTTTTTTCACGACCCGCCGAAAATGGACTGCACTCTGGAGTCTAATCACAGTTGTCATGTGATTGTCTACCCTGATTGTTTCACCGAGCAGCCGACAGCATGGCAGACGTTGTATGGGGACGGCTGAGTTTTCATCGTTTTCGCGGCCATCAAATGTCAGCGTGTTGCATTCGGAGCTCTATTAATCTCTGATAGATTATACACGAAAGCACAAGCGCAGTCACAAGCGCAACTGTTCCAAAACAGAATTCTACCTGTATAAATGATTATCGTGTAATGGTATTATTAGTTATAAAAAAAAAACAAAACAAAAAAACACCACCACCAAAAAACAAACAAAAAAACAAACAAACAAACAAACAAAAAACAAACAAAACAACAACAACAAACAAAAAACAAACAAAAACAAACAAAAACCCCAACAAAACAACAACAACAAAACAAACAAACAAACAACAACAACCACAACAACAACAACAAAACTTTGCCGTATGACAGCGACCGGACCTGGAAATAACGACTACGCAAAAACATTAAGAAGGTAAAATGTAAGTGTATGTATCTCGACAATATTGATTAGTCACATTCCGTTTGTCAGCACGCATCACATCTAAATGCGTTGTAACATATTCAGATACAGTTCTTGTATGTCAGCCACACCTGAAAGTCACGTAAAAGTGCAAACGTAGAATAAACTGGATACCTTGGCATGCAGATTTGGCATTTGCTTTTTTACCCGCTGCCAGCATGACATTAAAACATCTTGTAAAGTTTCTACTTAAAAGTGATTTTGTTAATCATCTGTGGAACCTGATGACAAAGAATCCAAGCAAAGTTTTATTGTAATATGAACACCCTTGGCAGCACTGGCACATGATTATCGTATGCTTTAATTTTTCTCTGGTTTGCCAGTATACCTGTAAAGCATATTATACTCCGGTAAAATGATAAATATAAAAACCCAGAACAAATCAGAACAAATGGAAACCGAAGACAGCGAGAAGGCGGCTTGCAATCTGATACTTTTCTCTTTGTTTTCGTGCTTGTGAGCCAGTCACGTAAGTACATATCAAACTCAAAGATCAGCAACAGCTCTAAAAAGGGCAGGCAAATGTTCACTGGTACTTTCAGAATAACAAACGATTGGAAATAAAAACACCTGAAAGGTGTAAGACAGGACAGTGCAAGTATAATTCCGTTTTGACAATACTCACATTACAAACACAATCGTCATCTTGAAGGACTTCATATACGTGGGGACTAAAAACAGGGCAAATGTCCTGGCTGACAGTGAAAGTATAGGACATTTTTCCCGAATACTGTCCGCTGTAGCGCAGACATGATAGGACAGGGGCGCCGGAACCGGGGGGACAGGGGGGGGGGGGGGGCAGCTGCCCTCCCCTGTATCCAAGCAGGGGGAGCAAGGGTATCTTTTTGCCCCCCCCCCTATAAAACCAGGTCACTATGGCAAGAGGGGGGGGGGCAAAGCCATGGTCTTGCCCCCCCTCCCTTCCCCTACCCCCCCCCTCCCCCTGCTGCTCTTCCTGCTCTCTCCGTCATCCCACGCAACTAAGAACTCAGTTTAGCCGTTGCATGAAATATGAAAACGACTTGGCAGAAAGTCGTCTGATAATCACTCCCCCCCCCCCCTTTTCACTTTCTCCGGGCAACGTCCTTCCTTTCACTGGCTCTGGCGTTTCCCCCTTCTGAGATTCTGTCCCCTCCCCCTCCCCCAAACATCTTCCGGCGCCCCTGTAGGACATATTAGTAAACAAGATGGCCACCAGCCCAATATGTTGTTTCCATGCAGTGACCTGCTGTCGTCGTGGTCGTTGTACACGGACGCAAGCTCTCTGACATCAAGCATGCATTAAAAGTAACCGGACATTTGCGATGTGTTCCCACAAAAAGGGCACTACGCGAAAGTACGTCGATCCGTTTCACCATCAGTGCACTGCGAGCATGACTCGTAAGCAGCCGAACTGCTACGTCAACCACTGATCTCATCCTCAAAGTAGTTCCCGGGAAACGTGAGCCTAGTTTGATTATCGTCGGTTTAGTTGTACATCTTTAGCGTCTTGTTAACAGATTTCAGCTTTGATATGTGTATAGCCAAAGACACGGAAAGGACATTCGGAGATAAATGACGCTTTTCCGTCAATTTTCCGAACTCTGGCTAAGACTGTATGGTGGTGACGTCACAGTGGAATCGAGCTGTGTGTGGTTTTCTCTGTCCTGATCAGTGTCCTTTTCAATCTTACACGTGTTCGTAATCTTGTGGTTGCAATAATTCTTTTTAAAGATCTAAGCTCCCCCCCAAAAGCTTTCCGAAGTGTGAGCACTGTCAACTCTGTCACAGTTGCAGAGTTTTCAGCGTCCCTGAAACCCCAATAAAAGCCAAGGGCAGCCTGATTTCACAGCTCAGTTTGCGTTTTGACACTGAGCGAGAAGGATCGTGCAGCACTCAACATCCGTTACACACCGTAGCGACGTGTCTCGCTCACTGACCAAAAGCCAAATAATGTCACGGCAAACTCGTGATCTGGTTTTATGAGGGTCCCCGAAGCGCTGAAAACTCTGCAACTGTGACAGAGTTGACTGTGCTTGCACGGTCGACTCTGTGAAAATTTGTCACACTTGGGAAAGCTTTTTGTTGGGAGCTTAGGTCTTTAAGCTTTACAAAATTCTGCAAGTAGTTAGAATTTCAATTTGGTTTGTTTAATTTTGTCAGAGGCACTTGTGCTCAGATGGGTCACAGTAGTGAAGATAGCTTTGTAATTTGGAATGACTGCCTGAGTCCATTCAACAAGTCCATAAATATCGTATTATCATGTTAAACAAAAATATATAATGTGCTTCCGCCGCACAAAAAAATAAATAAATAAATAAACAACTGTAGACATAATAATTTTTTTTGTTTGTTTTTACTTCTTTTAGCCAAAGAAGCCAACACGAACAGTTTTCATACCAACAATAACAACAAGGAGGAACGGCCCCGTCCTACAAAGTTGTTTCTCCAAATTTCATTTTATTTTGTCTGTTTTGTTGTTATTGTTGCCGGTTCTCCCCTCTCCATGTTCTACCAATGACACTAGATCCTCTACGACCTCGACCGATTAGTCACGTGACTGGGGGTGGGGCCGGGTGGGGGGAGAGCGAGAGAGACAGAGAGAGAGAGAGAGAGAGAGAGAGAGAGAGAGAGAGTGGGTGGGTGGGTGTTTAGGGGTTTAACGTCCTTTTCCACAACGTACGGGTGATATCAAAGACGGGACAACGATGAAAAAGCCAGCACAAATATTTGGCCCCAGCCGGGATACGAACTCACGGCCGGAGCATTATTAGTCCAACGCTCTACCATTCGGCCACTCCGGCTCCCCTACAAATTTCCATACACGCACATATATCATCATCTGATGGCTACATTCGTTTAATGCTTAATGCATGAAACGAAGTTAGTTGTCACGTGACTTCGACTCAAATCCAGGATACATTTGCACCCCGTCCCGCGCTGCTGGTGTACATTTGATTCCCCTTTAAATGACTGATATACATTTGATTCCCCTTTAAATGACTGGTATACATTTGATTCCCCTTTAAATGACTGGTATACATTTGATTCCCCTTTAAATGACTGGTATACATTTGCACCCCATATCAGGCGAGCTGTACCAACTGAGCTTTGCTGATTGGATGTTGCAGCAAAAAGTGTTTTCTTCTGATCGTCCTACAAGAGTCGTTTCAACTACTGCCGTACTGAAACAAGGATGATAGCCCAAACAATGACTGAAATGAGGGCTTTTTTTTCTCCCCCACCACCCGCTGGTAATGGGCAACGTGAAATGCCGCGAATTGGTCTTTGTCGCTGGCGTGGCGTTAAGCCTTAAAGTACTCACTCACTCACTCACTCACTCAACGTGAAATAAGACAACCACAGGAGGAGCTGCAGTTATGTGGACACACCCTGATCACTTGCCACTTGGTTGACTGTTTCGGGGTTTAACGTCCTTTTCTACCACATGAGGGTGTAATATCGAAGACGAGGCAACGAGGAAAAAAGCCAGCGAAAATGTTTAACGCCCAGCCGGGAATCGGGAATTGAACTTACGATCCGAGCATTGGCAGCCCGACGCTGTACAAATTCTTCTGCTGTCACAGATCCACGATCACTTGCGAAGACGAAGAGCGTGATCGAGTGAACAGTTTACGTCGTGGCTAGTCTTTTGCACGTTCTGTGACAACTCTAGCGACAGGACCATCCGTTCGTACCGCCTTATGCCCCGCGCGTCTTCTTTGGTTGTGCAGTCACCACACTGGAATCGGTTTGTATCCAATCGAAGTATCAACTGTTCCCTGAACAACCGATAAGCAGAGTCTTAGCTTATTTCTGTTTCGCGAGTCTTACTCGGCTGTGCAAAGTCACCACACTGGAATCAGTTTGTATCCAACCAAAGTATCAACTGTTCCCTGAACAACCGGTGAGCAGATTCTTAGCTTGTTTCTGTTTCGCAAAGTCTTACTTGGCTGTGCAAAGTCACCACACTGGAATCAGTTTGTATACAACCAAAGTATCAACTGTTCCCTGAACAACCGGTGAGCAGATTCTTAGCTTGTTTCTGTTTCGCAAAGTCTTACTTGGCTGTGCAAAGTCACCACACTGGAATCAGTTTGTATCCAACCGAAGTATCAACTGTTCCCTGAACAACCGATAAGCAGAGTCTTAGTTCTGTTCCGCATTAGGATGTGCAAAGTCACAATGCTGCAAGGCAGAAAAGCAGTTTGTATCCAACCAAGGATGTCAAAAGTTCTCTGAACAGCCGATGAACAGGTCATAGCTGATTGTTAGCACACAAAATCTGCATCACCACCAATCAAGTTGTCGGAAGAGGCAGGTTCTGTCTTACAGTAACACCCAGAGCAGATGGGACAGATCAGCAGCATCCACAGATCAGTCTTCGAGTGGGAGACGGCGGCAGGAAATGGTACCTCAAAGCCACCGGGTCTGAACTTTCAAACACGATTTACAGGCAGGTTTAACTCATTTGTGACGGGACTCTTCGATCGAAGGTTCCGCCACGCATCGCCCACGGCTCATCAAATCGAATTCTCCATCCATTTTCAGCTGAAAATGTCAAGCGTTTGTTACTCCAATGAAGACTGCTATAGAGTTTTTTTTTTTTTTTAATGTAGTAAGTTTACTGCAGCTTCATGGCGGGAGGTCTAGGCAGGGGCAGTGTTGAGACGGCAGCAGCCCCAGTCACAACAGAGTTAAATACAATCATGTCGGTGTTAGATAACGTCAAGGCAGGGCAACTTTTAACCCTTAAAAGCCCACGCAAAAATTGGATTTTTACTTGAAATCTTCAGATCACCAGAAGCCACTATTACGTAATCTGCAGCAGTCTCGCGCCTTGCGTAATAGTGGCTTGAAGTGGCTCCTACTAGTGTGTTGTGGCTTGTTCTTTTTAATCAGTCTTAGGGGGTGGTCGGACGGGCTCTTAAACGTCATGAAATGATCCCAAACACACCACATGCACGGCCCACTTCCATTCGAAGACCTTCACACCTGTGGGCTCGCCAGACGGTAAGACCACGGAATAGGCAGCAGCTTCTATTGCTCCAAGCAAGGAAGGAGCGAGTGAGCCGGCCGGTTCTGGTAAGAGAACAGGCATGTGGCTTCAATTTCACATCCAGCGAGAAAAACGCACGCATGACCGCATCACGCGATGCCTTCGTTAGGTCATGGAGGTCAATGCAGAGTCTGAGGCGAGCATGTCCTCGGAATTGTTCACGCTGGCCATGCTCAACATGGGTTCTTTCTGACACGCCCTCAGTCTGCCCGGGGACACGTTGGTCCTGAAGGCAAGCTTGACCTGCCCGTTGGAGTAGTCCACGGTCATGTGGCGAGTGGTGGAGTACTGGGAGAAGGCGCGCCGGACCTCGCTCCGGCTGGCACACGTCACCATCAGTCTGATCCGCTCCCGGATGCGCTTGCTGAACAGGCAGTACACCAGCGGGTTCATGCAGCTGTTGGACGTGCCTAGCCACTGCGCCACCGGGATCACAGAGTCGTGGATGACCCTCATCTCGGCGCTGTTTTCAAGCGGCGGGAAGAAGCTGAGCTTGAGGTGGACCACGTACAGCGGCAGCCAGCTGAGGGCGAAGAGGAGGACCACAACGGCCAGCATCTTCACCACGCGGATTTTGGACTTCTGGATGACGCCTCGCTCCGTGGTGATGCCGGGCGCGTCGCGGTTCCACACTCTCCAGGCGATCATGGTGTAGCAGCAGACGATAAAGAGGAGGGGGAGGGCGTAGCAGAAGAGGAAGATGGCCCCAAGGAAGAACTCCCTTTCCTGAGCCGGGTCAGGCCATTTCTGCGACAGAATGAAGACATCGGGGTTGATAATTACGAACGAAAGAAGCCATTGTCAGCACAAATTGCCAATCACCCATGCTCCTGCAGACCTTGCTCTTATACTGCTACTTTTACTACTAATACTACAATTACTACCACTACTATTACTACTGCTATTACTACTACTACAACTACTACCACTACTATTACTACTGCTATTACTACTACTACAACTACTACCACTACTATTACTACTGCTATTACTACTACTACAACTACTACCACTACTATTACTACTGCTATTACTACTACTACAACTACTACCACTACTATTACTACTGCTATTACTACTACTACAACTACTACCACTACTATTACTACTGCTATTACTACTACTACAACTACTACCACTTCTATTACTACTGCTATTACTACTACTACAACTACTACCACTACTATTACTACTGCTATTACTACCACTACTACTACTTCGTTTACTACAGTAACTGTTACTACTGCTGCTGCTAGTACTGCTACTATTACTACTACTAATACTACTGCTATTACTAAAGATATATCTACTACTACTACTACTTCGTTTATTACAGTAACTATTCCTGCTGCTGCTGCTACTACTACTACTACTACTGCTACTATTTCTATTGCTATTCCTAATGCTGCTACTACTACTACTGCTACTATTGCTGTTCCTACTGCTGCTGCTGCTACTGTTACTACTACTGCTACACATACTACTACTACTACTACAACTTCTTTTACTACCATTACTACTGCTGCTGATACTACTACAACTTCTTTTACTACCATTACTACTGCTGCTTCTGGGGGAGCCGGGGTGGTCGAATGGTAGAGCGTTGGACTTCTAATGCTCGATACCGGCTGGGGCCAAATATTTGTGCTGGCGTTTTCATCGTTGCCCCGTTAAGTTTTTGATATCACCGTATGTGGTGGTAAAGGACGTTAATTCACCCCCCACCCCCCTCAAACACCCTACTGCTGCTTCTGCTACTACTACTACTACTTCTACCACAACAACCTCTTTTACTACTATTACTATTGCTGCTACTGTTACTATTTCTACTACTGCTATTACTACTACTACTGCTGCTGCTGCTACTACTTTCACTACTATTACTACTACTACTTCTACTTCTTTTGCTACTACTACTACTTTCACTACTATTACTACTACTACTGCTGCTGCTGCTACTACTTTCACTACTATTACTACTACTACTTCTACTTCTTTTGCTACTACTACTACTTTCACTACTATTACTACTACTACTGCTGCTGCTGCTACTACTTTCACTACTATTACTACTACTACTTCTACTTCTTTTGCTACTACTACTACTTTCACTACTATTACTACTACTACTGCTGCTGCTGCTACTACTTTCACTACTATTACTACGACTACTTCTACTTCTTTTGCTACTACTACTACTTTCACTACTATTACTACTACTACTGCTGATACTGCTACTACTACTACTTTCACTACTATTACTACTACTACTTTTACTTCTTTTGCTACTACTACTACTTTTACTACTATTACTACTGCTGCTGCTACTTCTACTATTACTGTTACTGCTATTACTACTACTACTGCTGATACTGCTACTACTACTACTTTTACTACTATTACTACTGCTGCTGCTACTTCTACTATTACTGTTACTGCTATTACTACTACTTTCACTACTATTACTGTTACTGCTACTACTACTACTTTTACTACTATTACTACTGCTGCTGCTACTTCTACTATTACTGCTACTGCTATTACTACTACTACTGCTGATACTGCTACTACTACTACTTTCACTACTATTACTACTGCTGCTGCTACTTCTACTATTACTGTTACTGCTATTACTACTACTACTTCTTTTGCTACTACTACTACTTTTACTACTATTACTACTGCTGCTGCTACTTCTACTATTACTGTTACTGCTATTACTACTACTACTGCTGATACTGCTACTACTACTACTTTCACTACTATTACTACTACTACTTCTACTTCTTTTGCTACTACTACTACTACTACTACTGCTATTACTACTATTACTGCTACTACCACTACTGCAGCTGCTGCTGATAGTTTGCCGGGTAAGAATATTCACAGGAGACAGCACAAAACCACGTGCCATGGAACATCCTAGTCCGACAAGCATACGTCAGCAGAAACATTAATTTTTATTGCAGCAGGGCCATCCGGAACAACCACGTCAGACATGTCCATAAATCGCTACCAGCAGTAATGTTTTTCCCAACCGATTTCTTAGAAGCATCTCCACCAGTGTGTGCGTGTGTGTGTGTGTGTGTGTGTGTGTGTGTGTGTGTGTGTGTGTGTGTGTGTCAGTGTGCGTGCGTTGTGACGTCGCTAACTGCAGACTCGCCAACTGCAGAAAGTTGTAGACGCATGTGGGAAATAAGGAGCACTCCCCGCACTCCTCATCTCGTTATACACATGCCGGCGGGACCGCTGTCGTCTGCTGCAATGCCTTTTCCCCCTTTGCCCCAGCGATCTTACATACCCTTTTATTATACTGAACACGGCTTTTGTGGGATTAGCAGCTGCAGCGAAAACAGTAGAAATCTCTATGATTTCTCTGTGAAATCTGCAGATTTCCTCTGCCGCAAATCACGCGCCTGTACCTCGCGCGCACTCGAGGTCAAGGTCAGCACCGCATTAGTTCGGGAGTTCACATTAAATTATCAGGGAACGCAAATTATTAAACTACGTTATGTTTGCTGCTTTTATTGATCAACAAATCCTTAGGTGGAGGCGTTTTAACATTATCATTGTGCCTTAATTACCAAATTAGTGATGTATCCCAGGTATCATCAGTTTCTGCGATCTGTCTGCAGTTAGCGACGTCACAGTGCGTGCGTGCGTGCGTGCGTGCGTGCGTGCGTGTGTGTGTGTGTGTGTGTGTGTGTGTGTGTGTGAGAGAGAGAGAGAGAGAGAGAGAGAGAGAGAGAGAGAGAGAGAGATACAAGGATTATATCAAAGACGGGATAATTTAATGTGCTACAAGGATTATATCAAAGACGGGACAACGAGAAAAAGGCCAGCACAAATATTAAATTTTGGTCCCAGCCGAGATTCGAACTCACGACCCGAGCATCAGAAGTCCAACGCTCTACTGATCGGCTGTCTCGGCTCCCCGCCGATGATCTAAAGCATTTTGTTGATGATTAAAAAAAAAATCAAAGAACATCACAGAAGCATTTCATGTCAGTAAATCAACGTCTTTGGGTCGAGCTATTCACATGTTTCTTCGAAGCATTTCCACAAAAGAAATCAATCTCATCACGTGATCTATCAGCACAGCAAGATGAGCTCTGCCTCAAAGTGCCTCTAAGACTTCGGCTCGAAAAAAAAAAAAAAAAAATTGCGTCCCGGTCAAGCGGCAGCGCTAAACGTCTTTACTCGCCAGCGGCAACACTTCAAAGCCCACAACCACATTCCTCCTGGCAGTCTACCATGTAATTTCCCTCCAAGATTTGAAGTTAAAGAGGCAACTGGGAGCCGCAGACAGTAAAATATGCCCGTTTTTTTGGCCTGGTTTATAGGGCTTTATCCATCACCCGAGGCGTCGCGGGTTCTCAGTCTGTGGAGATGTACGCGAGTCGGTTTCCCCCGTTACTGATACCAGGTTTTACTACAAGCAAACAAATCTATGTCGAGGCTGCATCCGCCGATGGCCCCATGGGGAAAATTACTTGCGGGCGGAGAGGAGAGGAGAGCACACACACGCCAAGACCAACCAACACACACACACACACACACACACACACACACACACACACACACACACACACACACACACACACACACACACACTCTCTCTCTCTCTCTCTCTTATTTTCAAAAGATAGAATTTATCATCAATAGCGAAGGGAGGAAGAGAAGGTGATTCATGTGTTCTTGAGTGGGTGTCATACACAGTAGCAACAGCTCTCTGGAGGAACGAATCTTTCATATTGTCTAAATTTGACAGTCACACCCTAACTTCCCCTTTAGGATAAAAAAGATGTAATTGACTGACTGGCTGACTGACTGACTGATTGTTTGAATGATTGATTGATTGATTGTTTGAATGAGTGATTGACTAACCGATTGACTGACTGATTATTGATTTATTGACTGACTGATTGGTTGATTGATTGACTGATTGACTGACTAACCAATTGATTGAGTGACTAACCGATTGATTGATTGATTGATTGATTGGTTGATTGATTGTTTCATTGTGCAGGTATGTTAGTGGCACATTGTCTAAAGACACCACCAAAGGAGCCCAGGACGCTGTATGAGCGTGGACTGATCTGCGCGATCATACCCTATGAGCTGTGACCTCAAAATGCGCAAGGTCCCATTTTTAATGTCTTACATTTAGCTCCTCACCACTGCTATCTTTTAAGGTTTTATCTGGCTCATTCCAGTCTGTCCTTTTGTTTTGGGTTTTATCACTGGTACTTGTTCTTGGTTTTTAATTGTCTCTGTCTATCCTTTATCATTTCTACTCAGTTGTGTGTGTGTGTGTGTGTGTGTGTGTGTGTGTGTGTGTGTGTGTGTGTGTGTGTGTGTGTGTGTGTGTGTGTGTGTGTGTGTGCTCTTTTACTTTTTAGTTGTTCTTACGTAGTGTACACTGAGTGATTTTTTTTAAACTTCGGTTTTAGAATGTAAGGCGCCTAGAGCTCGTTCC
>JACVVK020000366.1:410000-417500 GCA_018292915.2 Batillaria attramentaria
AGAGAGAGAGAGAGAGAGAGAGAGAGAGAGAGAGAGAGAGAGAGAGAGAGAGAGAGAGAGAGAGAGAGAGAGAGAGAGAGAGAGACTTTCTCGCCTTGTGAATCAATAACCTCAAGAAAAGAGAGGAAAAATTGGCGCATTCAAAACAGTGTTTGCATTCACACTAAACGTGACAGGTCACCATTTTTGTACACGTCCACAAAACGTTCTGTCCAAGCCCACGTACAGAAATAAACTGAGTGGGACTGACTTGCTGGGGCCTGATGCACGGAGAGAAAGTTCTTTGCATCCCTACAGGAAGAACTAAAAACATTAACTCAGAGAACGTTTTCTTTCCAGGTCGAGGCCCTGTGGAATCGGGGCCCGTATGTAAAAGTCGAGGTTAATTTAACCCACGGCTACGGGCCTAACCCAGACTAGGACAAAAGAAACCCGAAAACAAAATTAAATAAGAAAATTAAGCGAAGAAAGAAAGACAAAAATCCTTCTATAATGGCATAGGCACCTTGACCCGCGTCCTGATTTAAAACAAAAAAACAACAGAAAATTTAACCAGAGAGCTAGTTTAGTTCGAGGTTAGACTCTAACCCGGGGCTAAACTCCCTAACCCCGACTTTAACATGCGGGCACAGCTACCTAAGCCATGAAGACACGCAGAATCCAGTGTCACTTTCATCTACACGTATTTGAAACCGATAATCAGTAAAATCTGTTGTTTTTCCCACATAACTTGCAGTTTGGTGCATTGCTACCTGTTGCCTAGGGGTGTGTGTGTGTGTGTGTGTGTGTGTGTGTGTGTGTGTGTAAGCTGTTTTCGGCGGGATGCCTGTGCGTTGTCAACTGTACCTGTTTACGATTTTTGTCAGTATATAAAGCGGTTAGAACCTGCTGTGTACATGCATCAGCGCCCTCGAGTCTCCTCTATTCATTCTTCTTATTCAACTTTTTGTTCCAACGGAAGTGATTTAACCAAACAATGATTAATTTTCAATCAGCCGTTGCTACTGGGGGAGGGGGATTGGGGGGGGGGGAAATGACAAACCTTTATTTTTCAACGGTAGAAGATTTTTTTTTGGAAATTTCTGTTAATGTATTAAATTTTGCTTTTTTTTTTTAAATTACAGACATATATACTTACATACATACATACATGTACGTACAGACATATAGACATAAACATACCTGCTTACATGCTTAACATGCATACCACATGCTGGAACACGATGCAGCTGTAACCGACACGCATACATGCAGGATTATGTTTTCTCTTCTTATTAAACTTAGGGCACAATTAAGTCCGAGCCTAGCTTGACTAAGCTTACATTGAAAGATTGGTACGTTTACGACTATTCCAGGCCGGACTAAACGGTAACACAAGTTAGTCCCGACGTAATAAGCCCGAGACTAGAGCTGAGTCTGGTCTTATCTCTTTTCATGCATCGCGTCCCAGCTAGGTCAATAAACGACTGACTTTTGTGCTGGCCGAATTTCCTTTGACGCAAATGCTGAAAACGTTTCCGCTCAGCTAAATGAAACTACTGTATGGAAGCAAATTACGCCTTCGGATAGAAGCCGAGGTTTCTTTGATTATGGGTCGAATTCTTTAGCCGACCTTTGAGGACAAAATCTCTCTCTCTCTCTCTCTCTCTCTCTCTCTCTCTCTCTCTCTCCCCCCCCCTCCATCTCTCTCCTTCCCCTAACTCTCAGCACAATTTCACCATTCCTCTGCCAAAAAATCGACCTCTACAAAACCACCTTCTCATGCTCTGCAATGCCTGCGTGGAAGTCACTTCCGCTCGCCCTGCGGCTGCAACTGTCGTCTACAGCTATTTTTAAGAAATACCTCGGAAACTTTCTTTCGCAGAAATCCTCGAGTTATCATCTCCATTAGCTGATTAATGTTTCCATTGCCATCTATAGCGTACTAGTCCTGGGAGCTGGGATAGTCGAATGGTAGAGCGTTGGACTTTCAATGCTCGGGTCGTGAGTTCGAATCCCGGCTGGGGCCAAATACTTGTGCTGGCTTTTTTCTCGTTGCCCTGTCTTTGATATCACCCAGGCGTGGTGGGAAAGGACGTTAA
Source organism: Batillaria attramentaria (assembly GCA_018292915.2). Lineage (NCBI taxonomy): Eukaryota > Metazoa > Mollusca > Gastropoda > Batillariidae > Batillaria > Batillaria attramentaria. The sequence goes on from JACVVK020000366.1 coordinate 412,082, forward strand.
ATTCCCAAACACCCTCACCCGTACTATTTCTTTTGCTCTTGTCTTGTTCGCTACGCTGCCGTTCTGAACTGAGCCAACTCTACACTCCGTCACGCTCCCTCCGGTCTTCAGCTGACACTCTTATCCTCAAGATTCACCGCACTATACTTTTTACCGTTGGCACTAGAGCTTTCTCCTACACTGGTCCTTTAGCCTGGAATTCCCTCCCTCTTTCACTCCGCCAAGCACCCTCCCTCCCTTCAAACTAACAAGAAAAACCTCAAAACCCACCTGTTTTCTGCCCATAAAAACATTTGACTGTTTTGGTTTGCATCGTGTGCGTGCGTGCGTGCGTGCGTGCTTGTGTGTGTGTGTGTGTGTGTGTGTGTGTGTGTGTGTGTGTGTGTGTGTGTGTGTGTGTGTGTGTGTGTGTGTGTGTGTGTCTTTGCGCAATGACTTTATGGCTTTTTACATAGCTGTCTGTCTGTCTGTCTATCTATCTATCTATCTATCTATCTATCTATCTATCTATCTATTCACTTTTTTTTTTAGCGCGTAGAACTGTTATTATCTGTTACAGCGCTACATGAGTACTGTTCTCCTCCTCCTCCTCCTCCTCATTATCATCATCATTATTATAATTATTATTACGGTTTGCATTTTTTTCTGTGTTCCATACCAGTTGTCCAAGCTCTGTTAGCTATCCTGCTGTTAATAGGTTTAGCTTCTTTGTGTTGTTCGTCTGTTTGTTTGGTAGATTTTTTTAATTGTTGTTTTCTTTCTTTCTTTCTTTCTTTTTCTCGATTTTTGTAGTGGTTTCAGCAAGGACAAGCTGCAAGACAAGCACGTGTGCTTGAGACTTTCATCCTTGTAATATAAAGAGAATTCATTCATTCATTCACTCATTCTCTGCAGCATCCTGTTTGTGGAGGGATGAGGTGTTTGGACGCCCCGAGGAGGCTAGAACGGGCAACGTGACTTACTGATTAAAGTCTTGCTACTTTGTAGTGCAAGCCAGACACACAGGCCAAAAGGGCAGACAGGAGTGGGGGCCATCAGACTGTAGACTGTGCGACAGACAAGCAGTGAAAGACCACCACCCCACCCACCATTCAACCCTTGTTCCCCCCCCCACCTCCCCTTCCCCCTGGCCAATCACCGACAGCTTCCCCTGCTCCAGTGACCTTTAATTGTAAGCGATCTTGTCTGCTTCTTTGCTCTACCGACTAATGCACGCGTCAGTGTCGATGCGGGCGGACAGCACAACGGAAAACAAATAATTTGTTAGCGAGAAAAAACAACAACAAAACAACCCCACAAAAACACAAAACCAAACCAAATAGAACACAAGAAGGCACTGAAAGACCCCCCCCCCCCCCTCATTCACTCTGTCCAAAGCTTTATCAATGCCACTTCCATGCTGACAGACGATACAAAGGTGTGTGTGTGTGGAGGGGAGGGGGAGCGCGCGCGCGCGCGTGTGTGTGTGTGTGTGTGTGTGTGTGTGTGTGTGTGTGTGTGTGTGTGTGTGTGTGTGTGTGTGTGTGTGGCTCAGTTAGGAAGGATTGTGGTGGTGGTTGTTTGAGAGTTTACTGTTAGGGAGGAAAAACACCCACATTCCCCAGACAAACAAACAACAACAACAAACCCAAACAAACATAAGACAAAAAAGTCACAAAGGAGTCATTAAGCCCCCCCCCCCTCTTCAACACACACACACACACACACACACACACACACACACACACACACACACACGCACGCACGCACGCACGCACGCACGTCACAGACACACACACACTTGGGCATTTCCATCTTCCTAGTTCCCTAACCTAAGCGACGTCGCGGACTAATCTTGCCTTTTTCAGAACGTCAATTCCAATCTATCCGGCTTGCCTCCCTTCCCAGCAAACAAATCAAAGAGCCAGTTCCACCACTGACAGCACAGCGGAAAGCAAACCCCTTGCGGTGGAAAAAAACAACAAAACAAAACACCCGCAAAAAACAACAACAACAAGCCATTTCGTTAACAAGAAGAAGGGTATCAAACTGAAACTAGGCTCCGCAAGAAAAAACGAGATAGAGAGAGAGAGAGAGAGAGGGGGGGGGGGGGGGTCGAGAGCAGTCAAAAAAAAAAAAAAAAAAAGAAAGAAAGAAAGAAAGAAAGAAAGAAAGGATGACAAATCTGGATCAACCCAAGTCAAAGTTCTGCAGACATCCAAGAAAGCGTATTGCCAAAAGACGTCTTTTTAATGACAAAACAGTTCAGCGACGACAAGTTAACCTAGAACAACTTTTCCGTCTACACGTTAGATAGATAGGCAACCCTTTTCTGCAAGCTGCTGTAGTAGCCGTTGATTTTTTTTTTAAATTGCCGTGAAGGTTCGCGTTGTTTGCAAAGAAGTTACATGGGGGAGGGGGAGGGGGGTCTTTTCTTTATTTTTTTTCTTTGGCCGGGGGATCTGTTGAAATCATGTGGTGTAGTATTCATGATGCGATGGTGCAAATCTCTCTCTCTCTCTCTCCACTATGATGTATTGACATGATTGGTTTGTTCATCACGCTTCTTAAATGTTTCTGTCTTATTAGATTGTAGTTTCATTTCCTATGGTTTTATTGCTATTTTGCTTTTTTTTTCCCTGTTGCATTACATATGTGTGTGTATTTTTCTGTTTAGATAGATATTACTAGAAATAGCAACGGCAGGTATGAAAATTGACTGTTTCACGTTAACTACCTCTACCGTTGGAAAATAAAGTTTTCTTGATTTTTGATTCTCTCTCTCTCTCTCTCTCTGCCCCCCCCCCCCTCTCTCTCTCTCTCCCCCCCCCCTCTCTCTCTCTCATCTCCAACAGACAGACAGACAGACGCACGCACGCACGCACGCACGCACGCACGCACGCACGCACACACACACACACACACACACACAAATGTTTCTTACTTCATGCACGACGTTGTTGACCCCCCCCCCCTCTCTCTCTCTCACCGCAGAGACACGTGGCGAATCGATACTAAAAGAAAAATTAGTGAGCCCCCCCTACTGAGGTGTCTGTCAGAACCCATACTCAAAAAGCTCCATACCAGATGCGGGTGTGTAGAGTCTGGAGGTAACGACGAAGCCATAAATTGATTTTACAGTCTCGATTAGGTCCACTAAGTGGTGTTTAAGTCGATTTCTTTCGACTTCAGCAGCAAGGGGTGGACACTTTAAATGCACTCAGTCCAAGATAACCACGTTTACACAGAGAACAAACTTTAAAAGAAGAAGAAGAAAAAAAATCGCTTGTGAGTGAGCATGAAATAGTCCATTTTAACTCTTTTTTTTCCCGTGCGACTCTTTCGTGTTTTTTGTTTTGTTTTGATTTGTAGTGTGTGTGTGTGTGTGTGTGTGTGTGTGTGTGTGTGTGTGTGTGTGAGAGAGAGAGAGAGAGAGAGAGAGAGAGAGAGAGAGAGAGAGAGAGAGAGAGAGAGATGATGATGATGATGATGATGAAACTTTATTTATCAACGGTAAAAGTTTTGACAGAAATTCGCCAGTTTGCAAACTTGCCGTTGCTAATACTACAGAGACTATCTACTAAGGAAAAAAGGGAGCAAAATATAAAAGGTATTATGCACTAAACTACAAGAAACAAAACCATAGAGATAATCGTCCATCAGGTCAAAACGCAGAGAGAGAGAGAGAGAGAGAGAGAGAGAGTGCCTGGGTGCGTGCAGTCAAAGAGGGTTGCCCGAACTACCCGATGCTGTAACTGATATTCATGAAGCGAGCCAGTCTGAGTGACAGCAGCGCTGATGCACACACCTCGATTTTCGATTTGCCTTTAACCTTCTGTTGGTTCAGCACCAGTATGTGAGATGCTGAACCTCGGCAAGTGTCTAATAGATATGTGATGTACGTGAGACACCGTTAAAACAACTCCAGTTCAGTACTTAGCCCGGCCGGCAAAGAATCACGATCCCGCAGTCTGCGCACTACGCAGGCTACCTCAGTTTTGAGTTGGATTATTCGGATTCAGTTCTGACCTGACCTCACGACGAATTGTCGGCCTAGGCTATCGGAGGATATGCTAATAAGATCGGATGATATGCTAATAAGAAAGGAGAAACCACCTGCTCCCTCGCCCCCCCTCCCCCATCTCCAAAACAACAACAACAACAACAAAAAAAGAAAGAAACAAACAACAACAAAAAACAGCAACACCACCAAGCAAAAAACCAACCAACCAACCAACCAACCCACCCACTTACCCACCCACCCACCACCACCACCACCACCAACCAAAGAAACCATCAACAACAAAAATACAAAAAACCAACAACAGCAAAACACACACACACACAAAAAACACACAAACAAATCAAGAAACAACAAACAAAACCCACAAGATAAAAACAGCAGCAACAACAACAAATCAACAACAAAACAACAACAACAAAAAAACCAGCCAAAAAAAAAAAAAAAAAATCACCACAGAACAAAACACAAAAAAAATTCTTGTATTGCGGTGTCATTTGCAACACATGTGCATGGTCGTAACTTGAAACGCTTCACTAGTCATGTGTACGTCGACAAGAATTGCTTGCACATTAAAAACAAGCTGTTGTGGTCACGCGAAGTCTGCATTTGTGATTACGTGTTTTTATTTTTCTAACTCAAGAAGCGTGTTACGTGAGCCAAAGATGGCTTGAACACTGCGCAAAAACTTCGTTTTATGATGGAAAAACTGCCTCTTTTCTAGGGTTTGAAAGCCATAAACTATCAAAAAGGTAAACATTTTTCTAGTATTTATCACGCATTACAGACGTAGGATAAATTGCTTTGTTCGGTCTGTTCTGTTGCGGGGGAGGGGGGGGGAGGGGGGGGAGGGGTAAAAGAAACAGAAGATAACAAAGGGGCGGGGTGTGTGTGGGGGGGGGGGGGAGGGGGAATTCAAGGATGGGAGTTTCGCGAATTTGTTTCTCTCTCTCTCTCTCTCTCTCTCTCTCTCTCTCTCTCTCTCTCAAAAAGCATGTGTTGGCATTTTAAGTACCTTGATTTACTTTAGGATCTGTGTTTAATATGTATGGATTTATATGTCTAGATAAATTAATGTGTGTGTGTGTGTGTGTGTGTGTGTGTGTGTGTGTGTGTGTGTGTGTGTGTGTGTGTGTGTGTGTGTGTGTGTGAGCCAGAAGAAAATTTTCTGCCATCGACAGACAATAAAGTTATATTGAATTGAATTGAATTGAATTGAATTGAATTGAATTGAATTGAATTGAATTGAATTGAATTGAATTGAATTGAACAGACTCGCCTGTCATTCTTTTGACACCTTCATTACATTGTTTGATGCCCAGGATGTACCAATTCTCACTTACGCATCAGAGGTATGGGGTATTAGGGACGAAGAGTCAGCTGTCGACAAAATGCAAACCTTCGCTTTGAAAAGATACT